>DWON01001079.1:0-26557 GCA_018251015.1 Phocides pigmalion okeechobee | reverse complement strand
ACTTGTGTGTTATGTCAATTACCCACACACTTTTTTGAACACATATAATAACGTCTTACCAGAATCATTGCATTAAGCTAATATTTTCACTATTTCATTCAGTGCCACTTTCAATGGTGCATTATTTTATTTATTTATTTATTTTAGTCGACGAATCCCATAAATATAGCTTACGGACTAACATACATTTTAATTCTTATATACCTTGCTACTCTTGATAACTTAGATGGTCGCCTCACTTCAAAATGTAGCCGGCAACTGCACCTCACGAACCGAAACACAAGTAATGCTTTACGGCGATTATGACGACGGCAGTGGTATCACCCCGGTCGAACTACACTTCTCCTTACCAATTCTTAAGCCCAGCGGGATAGTAATAGGTTAATAAAGAACCTATGTAGTTAAGTTTTTTAAGTCTTATATCTGTGTATGAGAAACAGTTTGTTGATCCTGGCCATTCTTTACACAGAATTTATCACGTTATCACTTCGAGAATTTAAAATACAAACTAAGGAGAGTTATGTAACTTGTTATTGCAAGTAACTAAATACAGCGTATACGTAAAGTTGACTTACTTTGAGTGAGTACCTATAAGTATGATTCACGATATGAAACACTAACTGCTTTGTGTATATCGATAAATCGATGTATATCGATAGATTTGCCCGCCGCTTTTCTCGTAGCAATCGATTTTATACATTTAAATAAATTATGCAGTTATATTGTTACCTAACATGTATATTTGCAATAAATCTATAAAAGGAATAGAAGTCATACAAATTTTGATCGTCCTTTCTATCCCCATTAGGGGTAGCAGTTCTAAAATTCTTGCCTTAGTAAGTGCTCAGTTTCTTTTTTATGTGAGAAATGTAACAAACGAGTATGCAAACCATCTAATCTACGTACAATCACAAACACGACCGAAATCCTGTCTGAGCTCGAACGTAAATCCGTTGCTTGTCCTGAGAATTAAGATGGTCCGTGGCTTCAAAGTGTAGCCTGCAACTGCACCTCTCCAACCGAAATATAAATAATGGTTTACGGCGGGTTATGAGACCGGCGGTGGTACTTCCCCGGTCGAACTAGCTCTCCCACCTTTTAATAATATGGGGGTACATGTAGATGTGTTACTACGCCTTAAGACTAATATGGTCACTTCGTTTGTAAATGTATTGACAACCACGTTTCAAATGACGGATTATGAAAATGCCCGTAATACCTTCCCTAGCGAACAATAGTTCCACCCTTGTATAAATGCAATAAAATCGTCTATAAGAATATATAATTTTCGAGTTCTCGTCTCCGGCATTTAAAAATGTGCGCAGGGTAATAAAAATAACGAAATAATCTGATTCTTTTGAAATTTTGAATAACCGAACAATTGTGACCGAATCTTTATTGTGTTCCCAAATCTCTTCTACCTATTATCAAAACGTAGAGGCTTAGTCCTTAACTTTTTGCCAGTATCAGGTGGTTTTGGTGTACGTGACCACGCGCAGTAACGCCAGGACAAAGGAACAAAGGACCTTAAATGTTCCAAGGGAATACCCCTTCGCGATCCCTTTTCTCCGTAGATCGAAAACATAGGTACACATTACCATCCACTTGTCAAGCCATATTAAGCCCTATTACAAACAAACAAAATCTAGTTTCTGTTAACAAGACATGATTTGGGGAGCGTTTAATAAATCTTCGAAGATTCACAGCTACGATGTTATCTTTCGAAGGGGCGAGTTGCGCAATACAATTGTTGTACAGCAATCTATAAGTTTTCATATTCTGAGATCATTTATTAAATCACTGAAATGCGTAATATCTGATGCTATTATAGATAGGTCATGTTCATGTATGCACTAATGTGGTTTATTGCACGTAACGTGGTTAGTAATATAGAATATAATCAATTTACTCAACAATGCTATTTTTATATCTTAAGTACTCATTTAAGATAAATCTAAAGGTATGTGAAACTCTTTGATCAAGGATTAATTATTGGCAGGTACTTATCAAAAATAATCGTTCAATAATCAATGAGTCTAAGTATTTTACATCTGCTGTATGTCGTCTAAGAGTTGAAAACTACGCAAATTAATAATTTAAAGGTGGGTGAACTATAGTTCGACCT
Organism: Phocides pigmalion okeechobee; assembly: GCA_018251015.1. Classification (NCBI taxonomy): domain Eukaryota; kingdom Metazoa; phylum Arthropoda; class Insecta; order Lepidoptera; family Hesperiidae; genus Phocides; species Phocides pigmalion. The sequence continues at coordinate 24,432 of DWON01001079.1, read as the reverse complement.
GGTAAGTACCACCGCCGCTCTTATAATCTTTCGTAAAGCAATACTTGTGTTTCAGTTGGAGACGTGCGCTTGCCGGCTACATTTTGAAGCGAGGCGACCGTCTTAGTCCCCAGAGGTAGCATTTCAGTCGTGTTTGAGGTTGTATGTGGATGTCAATGGGCTGCGACTACTTAACATTAGGTGGTTGGCATGCCCGTTTGCTACTCTTATATAAAAAAATGGTCCTGGTTAAGCAGCAGAATAAGGCTGCCTTATTATTGTCGTCTTACCGGATTTGCCTATTACACATTACATTTACTATTATTCGATCAGGCAGGAGGAAATATAACATCTTATTGTATCAATGAAAGACGACGTAATCATGGTAATAACTTAACATTTTCATTAAATATGTACAAAACCCATTGTAATGAAATCTATTTTACAAATAAATAAAATTTATTTTATTTATTTATTTCATTTCCATAGATAAAAACAGATATACACATAAACACAAATGACATAGATAAACATGACATGACTTTTTTATGTCAGAAAGGGAAAAAACGAGTTTTGGTTTTACGATATTGCTGGAACTCATGGAAATCTAGTCTTAAATAGCACTGAAGACTTATCTGTGGTCGTACGTATCGCGTTGCAACTTCTGTAGACTCAGATGGTCGCACTCGCAAACAGACAAGTTTCAAAGTTTTAAAATTCCAATCAGTTTAAAGAGTTTAAAAAAATCCTGACCATAACTATTTTATATAATGTAGCATGTAGACAGAGTTATGTCATGTCTGAACATTGTTATATACCTATTGTTGATAGCAATTGTGATGTAGATTGGTAGGTACATGATGTCATTTTTAAACTGCATCTTGGAAAGTCTTGTCGTAATGTCTCGACGGACTAAAAATACAGTTTGCGTACCAACACGTGTTCGATATAAATTTGCTTCATTATCGGAACCAAAATCTTTGTCGTGTCATTCCTGGGCGTGCAAAATTTTGCAGACTGAGTGTCCTCGACACTGTTTTGTTTTTGAGGCTTCCTTGTAGACTTGTATCTCAGCTTTTATGAACAGCCGCGCTATATGAATGTACAAACAAGCCAAATATTTCTTTTTGTGTAAGTAATTGATGCATAAAAGGTGGGAGAATCATAGTTTGACTGTGGAGGTACCACCGCCGCCCTCATAACCCGCCGTATAGCATTTCTAGTTTCTGTTGAAGAGGTGCCGTTGCCAGCTACACTTTGAAGCGAGTGGACCATCTCAGGACCACCTCCGGATTAGCAACGTATCTAGGTTCATTTGCTAGCTAAATAACATAAAAATGGTATTCTTACATAACATCTCTAAATATAGTAAAACAAAGTCCCTCGTCGCGTCTTTTTGTTGGGCTTGACGGACTTTCTCACAGTTTTCAACATCGGTAGAATTATTCCTGAGGAAAGTTTTGGTGCGTAATAGGTTGTCTTTTTGTAAATTGGGCGAGAAATTACATAGTTAAATTCAATATAGTAATTCAGTCGTCGTTAGAAATAGATGTTTCTAATTGTTAGTTTTTGCAAAATAGGTAATGACTGGGTACATGTATGTAAGAATGATAGTGTAAGTAAATATAAACTCTATCACCCGAGCGCAGCTGGGCCGGGTCGCGAGTAAAACAAAAAAATGGCGTTACAAAACGCAGACATTTGAAGATTTTGCAAAGGATCTACAAACAACGAATGTAAAGTTAATGGTGCACTCAGAGCTGAGAGTACTGAAGAAGTTAACAACCTGCCTTCAAGACATAAGAATACTCTTCAAAAAACGTCACGTACCTAGTGCGTACTACATGTTTGTCAACACACACTAATTATGAGAAAATGTGATGTATTTTTTAATTTTCCGGTCAATGTTACCCAATCACTGTGTTGACTGCCAGCACACAAGATTCTTTCTCGATTGATTGACAGACAAGTGCGTAGTTTAAAAATTACTAATGTTTCATTTTTCAAAAAAATCACATGGTTTTCATTTGTAGAGTACGTCACGTCAAGAAGGGTTGTCAACAATAATTTCGAATGTTCGTATTTTTACGTCTATCGTGTTGGACATCCACGTACCACAAATACGACCGAAATCCTGTCTGAGCTCGAACGTAGACACGTTACTACTACTGAGGACTAAGATAGTCGCCTCGCTTCAATGTGTAGCCGGCAACCGCACCTTTCTAACCGAAACACAAGTAATGCTTTATGATAGATTATGAGGACGACAGTGGTACTTGCCCGGCCCAACCCTAATTCTCCTACCTTTAAATCCAGTGTTTTTGATACCACGTTACATGGGTACGGACTACCTGTACATTATTTATTTACACATGTATACTTAAAGCGTACATACAGTAAGGGTTGCGACAAATGTGATTTAATGCACTGTAGATTGTTATGGTTACGCTTTCATTATTGGTGTTAAGATTTCAATGTTAATAAGTTAATTAACCATTGTTATCAAATTAAATGACTGTAGATTATATGTTATAACTTCTAATCTTGATAATTTCTCTGCGTTTTAATGATTTGTTATTTTTTTTATTTATAAGTTTTTGTACACGGTATCACTAAAGAAGAGATATATAATAGAAAATGTAGTACAAAGTCTAGCTTATTTCACAATGAAATCTCTTCCAGCAGCCCCGAGATCATAAACAATATTCTATATAATACCTACATAATATTATGGTATATAACTATTTACAATTGAATATATAGACATACATAATTTTATAATTTAACCCAATACTCTTTTAACTTACCATCTGCACATAATGGACTTACTTAATTGGATTTGGGTTCCACAATGTATGTGGGTTGCGCAAGTAAGCTACGATTATTATAAGATTATGATAGATTTTACGTAAGACTGCGTTTTGGTAGAAAAGGTATTTGCTACTGGTCATATAGTTATGTTTTGTTACTACGATTTTGTTTGTAATTCATTTCATTTCATATCCGACACCAAAATAATGTCGTTTGATGTATTACCGTAGAAAAGAACTCATACCCTAGACCCAAATAAAATACTTATCTGGATCTAAGGTAATAATTTACCAAAAAAAAAATAGTTTAGGGGACTAGGAATAAATAATACAAAAAATCTATCAGTCTAGGAACTTTTGTTTCTTTGTTCGTCTGTGTGTTTGAAAGCGCATTTAACTAAAACAAGTGAAATAAATTCAAGGGATACAACATATATTTACAGTTCGTGTATTGAGGTAACATTTAGACTTTATTTCATTCGAATTGTTGCTCTCAATCAAAAGTTATTACAATTTAAAGTCAGAAGTAATGACGGTGTTTGCTCAAAAACTATTTTATGTAGAAGTACGCAAAGCGATTTTAAACTAATATTATCGCGAAATTTATACATTTTGCTGTGTTCTGGACGATTCCGGATTTTTTATTTTTGATTACCAATTTATTTTAATATAATTTATTTCGAACCAGTTGCGTGGCTCATGGTCACGGCAAAACTCATCGGCAAAATATTGGCAATTAAAAATCAAAAAATTTATCAACCTTGAATACCTGGTATATATAGTAAAATAAGAAAAGCGTGACCGAAGACGCAGATGCGGGCGGCGACATGACGCTGTGGGACGTGTTTTTTAAGATGCGGTTGGTATCACGGAGCATACCTAGACACTAATAATAGTAATTCATCATGAGTAACACTCCCAGACTGACACCTGACAACATTGTCTTTTTTTATTTGGGGTAACCTGTCATGAATACTTTAAGCGCGTGGTGGTTTGGGAGTGGTTGTGTCAGGTTCTGGCTTAAATCCCACGGTGTTGTTCAAATAATTTTACGGTTGACTGAAGTCCCGATAACTTAGGCCCTTTCAGGAATATATGGATGGTATAGCTGGATATTCTTTTACCTTTATCTTTCCCCATCTCAAGCATCTTCTGAGAGACACATTGGAGAACTACGTACACCGTACCGTTCTCTAACCTAATGTAACTTGTACCTCATTTTTGCTGATGTGTATTTCATAGTAGAATATGTTTAAGACTTTTCTAAATAAAGAACTAGTGAAACGTATACATGTTGTAGCAAATTCGACACTGAAACGAATAAGCGGATAATCCGCAACGTAGGGTTTCTCTAATTGTGCGAACCCTAAAATAGTGGCGTTTCGTTTCAGCCGATTCCCAGAATTTGGCAGTTAGCGACGCTGTTTTGTTGCTAAATGTTCATTCCCGAGTTTGTTTCTTGGAAATAGAAAATGACACCGACGGAATCCCCATCAGTTCTCACGCAGAAACTGATGACTACTCCAATAATGTGGCTTCTTGAAATTTGTTACATAAGATGTACTCATACTTATCGTTTTACTCATTTTTCTATAAATTATGGATACCAAATACGTATACTCTCCAATTGCCTCACTACTGAATCTCCCGTAGGAGATGACTAAATGTTTCTTAAATTTGAAGTAGCAGACAAGCATATAGGCCACTCGACGTCAAGCGGTCACTGCCTATGGATTCGTGTAACTATTTCCATAGATAAAAAACCTTGACCATAGATATCAATTACATTTAAAACTTACTTTTTTATGGCAAGCCTGTATTCAAAAATTGTATACTTCTGGGTAATAGAAATCTCACAACTGACTACATTTTTTTAAATGCATGACGCTAATTGAGTTAGAATTAAAGATGTTTCTTATGTTCTTTAAATTAGATTTTCTTACATGCCTGTACAAAGACAACAACTCTTGGTGTACACATTAAAAAATATACACAAATATATATGCAGAAAAATATAAATAAAAATCCTTAGCGCTAGAAAAAAGATTTCTTTTAGTTAACCTTTGAAATAGAGGAGACCAAGAAACTAAGAAGTTAAAACGTATTGTATCTTATCTACGTGAGTAGCCATTTATAAAATAAGTTATGCATTTACTTTATTTCATGCTAGTTAAGCGTAAATGCGTAACTGATTTTCATTTTATAAATGTTGCTAATGTTATGTTAAACATTGTTTATTTTTTTTATTTATTATGTAAGTTCACATCATACCTGACATTTGCCTAAGCGTCTGATCCAATTATAACTAATTTCCCTGAAGCACCTACGCTAATATTAATTGCTAAATATTGATAGAGACGCTGATACAAGATTTCAAATTAAACGAAACAATTTTAACGTTGAAAATATTGCTCTAGAACTTGATCCATAATTAACCCTTAGAGTCTTGTTAAAATGTCCAAATATCGAGTTAATTGCTGGATTATTTCTTATTTATATAATAGACTAGCTTCCAGGCCCAGCTTTGCTACGATATTATACTGCTAATATACAAGTTTATATTTACTTACAATTTTTTTCTTCATACATGCATTCAGTCATTACCTAGTTGCAAAAACTAATAATTAGGAACATCTATTTCAAACTATGACTGAATTACTATACTGAATTGAACTATTTTTCGCCTAAATTACAAAAAAAACTTAGCTTATTATACACCAAAACATTCCTTAGGAATCACTCTACCTGTCGTTGAAAATTGTGAGAAAATTCGCTTAGTACTTTTTGAGTTTAACGCGAACAGACAGACAGACGCGCTGGGGGACTTTATTTTATAATATTTATAGATAAAACTTTAGAAGTGTTGTTCATAATTTGGCTTCAGTTTATTTATGTCATAAAGTACAGCTGTATTTGGTTTAAATTGACTTTAGTTAAATTAAACACATGACGAGGTAGCTAGATTTAGAGACGCTCATTAATATCAGATGAACTAAATGCTAGATTCTTGCTGTTATGTTCTATGATATAAAGAATTCGATGCTTCCGTTACAAAAACATAAACAATCTAATAAATATGTCTTCAGCTGATCACATTACAATTTAATTATAATAAAAATAAAAATTACATTTATTCATGTAACCGTACATTCAATAAATTATAAGCCTTCTGTCACCTCGCCTTGATTACATAACAATGTTTACCTCAAGTTTTTATAAATAAACAAAAAATCCCTTCGTGCTTCTTGTTTATTCTCATCGCTCAGTCACGCTTTATCGGCTATCGGACATATTTTTTACTGATAAACATCTTCTTTGTTATTGTCGAAATCACCTGATACGGAGTTTACCTACTGTTTACCTACTTAACAGATGATCTAACGCTACGACGCTTTATATCTATATGCATTTATGTAACTAAAAAGTATGATAATACGTTAGATTAATATGCAGTAATTTTGTACTTGAACGGAGTCGATCTGAAAGAACAGTTGAATAGACGCGAACTTTACAATCTTCGGTCGATTCAATTTTGTTGGGTTTGTGTTATTGTCGGTCACGTAGGCAACAGAGTGAGAGGTGCTACGATATAGCTAGAGGTTTGATTAGAGGGAAACGACCAAATGCGAGAGCGAGAGCGGGATATGGCGTGACAACAAACATGGCGGTGCCGGGTGCCGGTCGAACCGGTTGCCCCGTACCACGTGGGTATTGCGTCGTATCACATCGTACTGTAGCGCTCCCGTACATTGTTTGTCAACAAACGCCCTGTGAAGGTCATTCATAGAAGGGATGGGAAGACAAAGGATTCGTATTGCATAACGCAGCATAACTACAAACAAAAGAATCTTGTACGAAAACGGTATTGTGAATGTTGGAATGGGAAAATAAGAATAAGGATTTAGCTTTACATTTATAGGGTATGTTTATTTAGTTGGGTACATTTGTAGAACTTATAATAATTAATGTAAGTAGGTACAAAAGTGAAAATTTTTACTTTTTAACAATATATTTCGACGAACAACTTAATTGTATACGCGTATAAGCTGTCATAATAATATACATGTATTCTATTCTACGGCTATTAGGTACCTGAGATGATGCAATAATTCGTGAATGGTAAACAATGTTTGGTCGTTGGCTATACTAAATCTATATGTAGACTTTGTTTTGTCCTCGTCGCGTTCGAAGTAACTAAGAAAACATCTGGTCTCTACGTGCACATTCATATGGGATGCTATCAAATACCATACATCGATGTCTATAGCTACTGGGCCTATAGCAACTACGAAAAAAACAAGCGACAAAAAATGTAAACACGTCAGCCGTGCGAGCGAGTACGCGTGCGCGGGCGAGAGAACACTACGACGCACTCGGTGCGGGAGGGGCGCGCGGGCTGCGGGGCGGGGCGCCGCGCCGGGCGAGCCGGCAACCGACGACCGACTCGACTCAACTCGTCAGTTGGATTTCAGAACATCGAACGGGCGGGCGTGTGTAGGATGGATCGCTAACGACACCAGTAGTTTTTTTTCATTCCGCCTTCTAGCAGTGTTTGTTTAATACCTTTCGGCACAATTTCCGGAAATCCTTCTCGACCTGGTGGTGCTTCATAATTTTTGATTTTGGCGTTTATTTTCTGCTATCTTGTCTCCGAGCGCCGTTCCGATTTCACGTCGAGAAGGCGGCCGCACAAGTTTGAAAGCGGCTTTTAAGAGTAGTACCACCTACTCGTAATATTTTATTATCGCTGTAACAACGCATCAAGCAAGCATCAAGATGGTGAAGAAGATCTCTGAAGAAAGTGTAGATAGCGGTAAGTTAAGTTTTGTTGTACTTTTTACTATGCTTGTAAATTGAACGTAGTTTGTGTACATGGCGCATATTTATTTCGAGTCATCTGATCGTGCGACCGGCGTTTTTGTAATAGCAGTGAGCCAGCAACTCTTGGCATTTTAGTTGAAAAGAAAATATAAGTGTAGCAAAAGTAACTAATCTTCGGGAAAAACTAAATATCGAAGATTATAATGTTGCCTTTATAAAAAATATGTAAATTATATAATTGTACTTTTAGATAGTTACTAGTTCATATTTAAAGGGTATTTAGAAAATATTGGGCTTTCATTTCTGGCTTTAACGTTTTTTACTATTGAGGTGATATCTAAATTTCAGGCTTTCTTTTGAGTTTTAGTATGATGAAAACTTGGCGGTTGCTGAAAAAAGAACACCGCTAACGAAAAAGACCTTGATCTAACCGGCGTTTGTAGACAAGACAAAGCACAGAACCCAAAACAACTTTACTCTAGCGATGAAATAAACAGACCTTGAATCTATTGGAAAATAAGTACATAATTAATGATTACATTTTTAATACATTATTACTTGACTTTAATCACGCATATTTTACGCAATGTTTTTCATGTTATGTTTTCTGAATTTCTAAATAACTATAAAAAAATTGATTTTAATGTTATTGTGAAGGTAGGTCGCTAGTCGTTAAATTTTAAACTGCCGTCTTTTGACCGTTTTAGGCGTTCTAATTTCAAACGTTGCATATATTTTATAGAGAATTGAAGTTTCATTACCGCCCATCACTTCGTGCATGCACATCGTCATCTATTGCAATTTACAGCAAATTGTTATATAATTAAAACTGACCACACTCAATACATCGCATGTGCAAGTTTATTAGCGAACAATGACGCGAGGTTTAATATTTGTTAAGAATTACAACCCCAGATACAAATATTAATATTGACAAAGTAAAAAAATATTTAAAATGATACTTACGCATTGTAATATAATTTAGAATAATCTAAATGATTTGAAGCCAAGCAGCCAAGTTGTCATTTACACGTTTTTTGGCTATAGTTTAATAAGATAATCACCAACATTCAAGATGAATATTCTTGTAACATAGCCATGGAAATAATTGTAAGTAAACAAATATTTTAAATAAGGTTTAATGTTGCTTAATTATGAATGCAATGTTAATAGGCCAATTGAATTGACACCAATGATTGTCAAAAGCAAATTTTAGTTATTTTGTAGGTATTATACCAAGCGTCTGGTTAGTAGTCTTAATGTCATAATAGAACTTCAATCAGTGATTTGACTTTTTACTCAAACGATACAATATTGTAAAATGAACAAGTCAAATTGAATGGATACAAATTAATAAAAAAAATATTATCTCTGGGTTTTGTTTTTGTTATATTATATCTATTTTAGCAAGCAGTAATTAAATTTCATAGCTTTTTCTTACTTAAAACTAAAATCCTAAAAGTACCACAGATCACGTATACCATAAACTTATAGAGGGTATTGTGACGGGATGTAGGATTGGTACAGGACCTTGGGTTTAGCTTAAAAATGTATATTTATGTGGAGAATATTTTTAAAAATATCCTGTGACAAAATTCGTTATCAACAATTATGCTTGTTAAGCATACATGAGTCAGTCATGTGTCGTCGTGTACCAGTTTTATGCAAACGATATAAATTACATTGTCATCTCAACGATATTACGATACGTAAATTACACTGTCGACAAAGCTGTCGTTGCATTTTACAACACATAAGTAAGTACATAAGTAATACTTACTCATGGCAGTAGATCCACCTGGTTTCAGATATTCCTGAGAAATATGAAAGTCTGACCGGATAACATTGGGTGGTTTCTAAACGTTTTTAAAGACCTTCTACGAATTTACAATATCCTAGATACTTACTACCAAAAATTGGCTATTGAAATACACATGTAGCTCATAGTTCACAAGAGAGAAGCTAAAGTAGAATGTGCTTGAAGGCCCTTTCTCAAGGTGCTCTCCTAACTGTAGGGAAAAACGCGTGTTATGTGACGGGACGTAAATAAGAATAGATTCTCGGTGGAAGCTACGCATCTGTGTCAACGATTTCAAGCAGGAGTTCATTGTATATGCAGTTTGAGACAAATGTGGATAATATCAGGCTATGTGGCCTTCGTAAATTTCATAACAAATTCATAATAGACTATGTTTGTGAGAATTAATCTGTACGAGAACGCGTGGATAATTGAATGCAATTCCATTATTCTCCTCGGTAACATTTCAACATGGCCGCTGAAGCGAGACGCCCCACGGCGTTCATTGTCAAGGTCACCTCGTAACACCAAACTGCGCACTGAACTTGCTAGGTACATACTTAGCATAGATTTCTATGTACCCATACAGATTACAAAAAAGATTATTAGTACCGCAAGTTAAACAGAATGTGCACATTTACGGGGTTTTATCAAGTATATCTAAGTTTAACTATCCTATATAAGAAAAGAAAGGATTGCCGTGTGGTAGCTAAAATTCTAATTTGCCACACGTGGAGTGCGGGTTCAAATTACTGGCCTTACCTTTGATTATTCAAATTAATGTTCCTATCAAAAATTATTTAATATTATCATTCAAAGTGAAGGAAAACTTTGGGAAACAACCAGAGAAAGTTCCTCGTGAAGTTCTTAAAGGTATATGAAGTGTATCGAAATGCATTTGGTCTCCTTATGACCAGGCATGAGTACATTGTATATAAACACATTCTCATTCTGAGAAGAGACTTGTATCCATTAGTAAAATAGTAAAGGATATTGAGCATTTTTCAATGGATTCTAGGTCAAATTCGTGCTACGATTCGTTGCAATTTGTATAATTTGTTAACCTTATTTTATTTCAAGTTATTGAAACATCCATAAGAATAATTGAACAATGGTAATAAAATATTGCGAGATTCGTGTTGAAAATTCTCTGTTTATTTTATAATATTTGTCATCCGCCGATAAAGGATGTTAAAATAGCACTACCATGTGTTTTGTGATATTAGCACAGTTTAACCTTCATTGATTATTACATTCAAATGAAGCTACTTCGTATAATCAAACCAAATCAATGTGACCCTGACCGTGACTATTTGCCGCCTAATCGACATATTTTTATTCTACACTTCTAGCTATTGCGTCTTGATTTATCGGAATCAATTACTCACGCATTCATGTATTGAATAGGTATGCATTTTTACACCAAAATAATCTTTATTGGTTTGCATATTTTAATTTATACCATAAAAGTGCCTTCTTTTTTTATGCGAGAAGAGTAGCAAACGAGCATGAAAGTTACCTGATGTTAAGTCGCAGCCCATAGACATCCGCGACCAACAAACGTGACGGAAATTCTATTCGAGCTCGAACGCTCCTAAGGATTAAGATGGTCGCCTTGCTTCAAAGTATTGCCCACAACTGCACCTCTCTAACCGAAACGCAAATTATGAGGGCGGCGGTGGTACCTCCCCGATCGAACTATAGTTTTTCCACCTATAGGTACATTGTCATTTTATAATTCGTTTTAAATATGTACGCTGTACATGTTAAAATGATCTCTCAAAATACGAATACGCTATTTGGATATGAATAATATCTGCAAGTACTTAATGTAAATATTTTCAAACAAGTATGAGCGGATGTGCGGCGTTTAAATTATCTTGATTAATATATAACTTTATCAGTGGCCAGTGAAAGCGGTTCGTGGACTGCAGATGTAGTTTGAAACGCCCTGACAGTTTCACTGCGATGTCATTTGGTAGTTCAGTGCCAGGCAATGCTGGCAGTTTATCCATTCTCTGATCTACTTGTAATTGAGTGCTTTGATCTCTCAAAATAGCAACAGGCAGGTCTGCGTGTGGGTCCAATAATTTTTGTCTATCTCTAAATATTATAAAACAAAGTCTCCTTTCCCATAGTTTTGCAACAGGTAGAGTAATTTTGAAGAAGGTTTTGGTGTATAATAAGTTAAGTATTTTTTTAAAATTGGGCGAGAAATGAAACGATTACATTCAATATAAGAGTTCAATCGTCGTTCGAAATAAATGTTTTTTATTGTTAGTTAGCAACTAGGTAATGACTGGATGCGTGTATGACAGAAAAATAAGTAAATGTAAACTATTACCCGAGCGAACCTGGGCCGGGTCGCTAGTTTAATTATATTAGGGTCATTGTTTTTATTAGATGCGTAGCATTGAATTGGACAGATAGATTTATGCCACATATAATATGCTAAGGGCATTTCAATCCAATTAGAAAGTGGCTCGTTCCTTTACAGCTCGAGGGTACACAACAAAAGTATTGGGTCCGTGATCGGCAAACGAGAGAGTGCAGTCGTGGTCAAGCGTTAATGCCAGGCAGATTAGAAAGTAGAAACTTCTAAGCTGAGGGCGCAATGTAACGACAATTTAACATTAACAAAATGTTATAGATACCTACTCATTTCACGGTTGCTATGAAGTTGATACATGTGTAGTTAATACCTGTTTTACGCGTATTACTTGAGTATCCAACATGTTAGCCAATAATTAATTTAACTTCACATTGCTCAATGATTACGGTCAAATTCTATTTTTAAGTCTAATTTTAAGGCAATTTACGTAAATACGAAAGTTTTGTGCTTTTTAACTTGAGTTATTCTATTAATAGGGCGCTAAAATTATAACGGTTTGATGTCAGCTGTAATTTTGTGTAAGTTTAAAAGTGACGTTCGCCTCCCTCTTGTTCGAGAGGCTTACGTAAGACCGGCCACGTTTGCGCCGGCGTTGCCACGTGGAGCCACGGTCTTTATGTCACGCGACATTAGGGTTGCCAACATTTCTTTTTATCGATTATACTGCTTTTAAAAATAGGCTATAAAATACATATTTTGTACAACCATAACATCAAATACAAAATAATCAAATTTTATACTTTTGCAGCAAAAAAGCATTTAAACTATGTCGATAAAATATATTATTTTTGCTTAGTTCACATTTTGTTAGTAGTAGTCAATACTTATATGATAAGTAGTACGGTTAAAAATTCAACGTGATCGGTTTGTGATGATTGACGTTCGGTTATATTGCAAACATCGTTAATTATTAAGAATTATTTATTACAATTCAATTCAAATTCAAAGGTATAGAAGTTTGTATGTTTGTTTAACTCTTTAACGATAGGATTTCACTTGAGAGGCAGACAATTCTTGATCATAATAAAGACCATATTTTATTATTTTATATTTAACAATTTTAAGCGTATCTATTTAAAAATCATGCAGATGAAGTCGCAGATATAGCTACTTAATAAATAATCTCGAACATTCTATTATAAAGGACTTGTAAATGTCGCGTGACTGCGTCTTTCAATAGTCGAGATCACACGGCTGTCCTTGCCTTCGAACACTATCCAAATGAATATTAGAGGTACAAGTTAACAAGAAAAACAAGTTCAATATTCACTATGTAAATATCCGCATCGTGTATGGAACTGAATTTTAACCAGCTTTTTTGTTGAACTAACAATCCGCCCCACATTCATTAGTACAATTTGAATATGAAGAAAATTAAAAGAGCGCTTAACAAAAATAAGATAAAAACTTAAAAATAAGTGACATTAAAACTGTCAATTGTTATATATTTTAGGTTTTCGTAAGAATACTATCCATATTTAATAGATTTTATTTTTTATATTTTATATTAGTTATGTTAGTTTTTTTTTTCTCTCCGAATTCATTTATTTTGTTCCATGATACTTACCAATCATAATTATGGATTATTTATTAGTAGAAACTTCACTGAACTATGCGCTATTTTTTGTGCTTATTTATAAATGTAACATTGTATCGCTTGTTAAATAAAGACAAATAAATAAATATTTAAATCTTTTTGAGTCGATTTTCGATTATTTTTCTGTCATATAAACCTTACTACGACAGTAGGAAACATAACCAACAATTGACGATCTTCCATTCATGCAGCAATAGATTTTTGTTTATATAAATATAATTTACGTACCTACTATACTTAAAAACAATTGCATATGGTATGTGCGACGGTTTCCAAATAAACATGCACTAATTTGTTCGAAGAGAAACGTGGGTCGTTCTTTGCGTCTGTAAATGTGGGTTTGCGTATCAGACAGTGACTCACTCGGAATCGGTTATTATTGTTTAGTTTCGCTACCGTTTCTTTGTTTTTCCTTCTTCCGAATACGTTTGCGCGCCATAAATGCCTCTTTAAACATCTGATAGTATGTATATATATATAGATGTATACTGATAGTATGTATGTATGTATATATTTCATTATGGTATATAACATATATAGTAATTTTTCAAACAACTAGTCCCGCGTTTGACCGACGTCGTCAGTGACAAGAGGGCTGGTTCATATCTTGCGTAGAGAATTGTGATTGCTGCTCAACGCGGGAATGCAAATAGCGATCTTGGAATCATGTCACATGGGCATGGACTTCCTTTAGATTGCTTAGATTAAGCTTTTATTATGATTAGCTTTAAGATTTTCATTATTGTAAATATGTATTTCCGTCACTATAGATAATAATAATAAAAAGTCTGTACTTTAAAATTTAATAGTATCTGTAGTCGAATTTCGTATTGTAAACTGGCTTGCTGGACGTGCCCATGTTAATAGATCTCCTATATTTATCAGGCTCTTTACGAAAGAGAGGTCAAGCTATATCTATAGATTATTTTCATCTTTCATCTTTATATATTATCAATTTTAATAAGTACCAGTATATACAATATTCACGTTATATTTGCTTGATAGATATTTAGACCAACTCAAAACAGGAAACCTTTTATGTCGAAATGAGTGATTGTGAGTGGGTGTGTCTCTGGTCCGATTGTTACAATCGCTAGTTTACTGCGTATTTGCTATGCTATACGTATATCCTGTGTTTTGTACACCAGGCTTTAACATTAGTACCCATTGTGAACGCTCGGCTAATAGAGTTTATATTTACTAACATTATTTTTCTTACATACATGCATCCACTCATTACCTAGTTGCGAAAACTAACAATTAGAAACATGTTTTTCGAACGACAATTAAAAAATACTGTATTTATTTTAACTATTTAATTTTTCGTCCAATTTACAAAAAATAACTTATTATGCACCAAAATGTCCCTCAGAAATCACTCTATCTTTTTTTGAACAGTGGGTGAAAATCCGTCGAGTACTTTTTGAGTTTATCGCGAACAGACAGACAGACGGACGTGACGGGGGACTTTGTTTTATCATATTTAGAGATTACGGGCGTTATTGCTTCTGGCAAATATAGGAAAATCAAGCTGAGCATATTCTGAGCCGTGCCTACATAGCGTGTGGTCTATTGCTCTTCCACGCGAGGTCATCGCGTGTAGATAATAGTTCTACTGAAGTTTTGCTATGGCGCTTATTAGAAAACTTTGATTATTGTTCACATAAACAGTGTGAGAATGAATCTTGTTGTTGATGACGTCATACAAATAGGTTACCGATAACGAAGTGTTACTGAATTATCAATTTAACTTTTTTATAAATTAGTCTAAGGAAACATACCGGGTACTCACGTTTAAGGATTTTTGATTGATTTCGAACCCGTTGCATGCTCGTGGTAACGGCGAAATAATCTGGTAAAAGAAGAAACCGTGGATCATTGAAATTTATGTAAATTATACATTTGTTATACGGTTGGTAATAATAAATTTGTAACAATGGCGTATAGTAATAGGTATAAGAATATTATATTCGTAATCTTTTCCAGAACATTGCTGCAATAAATTATATCTAGAAATTGAGTTGATACTTATGATTATTTTGGAAGCAGTTACATTTAATGATACTGTTATCGTTGACAATGGATTCAATTTATTATTATGTAAAAACCTAGTTTAAATGACACATTTTTATGATACGATACAAATATATCTGTAAATTAAATAATTGCAAATTAAAAAACAAATTTGAAGCGCATATTTAGACTAACTTTATCTACTCCATCTACTGACCAATTTCTATGAGTTTCCACTTAATAAAGGTGAAGTTCTTAATTTGGGTCTTTAGATTGATTTAATAAGCAAAATTATACGTTTAAGGATTGGCTCTACAGTGTCCTGGTTACAAAATCAAGTCAAGGTTATTCTCTTATTGCTGTGTCATCGGATTTGATTAGTGTATCAACTTTAAGTCCGATCGTCGAAATGGAAGTATAATAAATATTCATTACGTTGATTAAATCGTCTACATGATCGTGGAATAACAGAAAGCAATTAATCAAAACTATCAAATGTTTGATAATGTTTAAACGGCTGTATCAATTGCATGGCAATATTCATTGCAAAGGACGGATGAAAAAAAATAGATTACCTGTGAGAGCTATGATTTCACCTGCAAACTGACAAACATACATAGGCTTTGAACTTGTAATATTATTCTTGTTGCGGGAGTTCATGAAAGTATTAAAATGGAATAAAGTATTCAGTTAATATTCAGATATATTTACAAGCCTGATGATCAGCAGGATTATGATATTATGAACAGTAACGCGTAATACCAAAACAATACTACTTGCTTGTAAACTAATTTATTCTGTCGCGTTGTCCTCTAAATTCAACAGCCTCATTAAACGACACGAAGCTGCAAGCATCGTTATTACTTCAATTACTTTTAATTGTTCGACATGAATTGGATGGATGTTCTAAGTGGGGTCTACGTTCGGTAAAGTCTGTAACATGATTTTAAACTAATATTATCGCGGGATTTATACATTTTGAATACGTACCGGGTACTTACGATTAAAAAGTCTATATAAGTCACGAATAGTGCAAAGTTCAGTGTGTACGGATATACGTGATATGGAACCCAAAAAACAAAAACTAGACGTAGGGTAGATCGATTAATCTATCACTACCTGTCAACAGTTTCCCCCGTCATCGCAGTTGCGCCGTGACCACGAGCCATGCTAGTTCGAAATATCAGCAATCCAAAATCGTTAATCGTTAGTACCCGGTACATAGTAAAAAAGGGTCCATAATATTTATCTTCTTACGTTGAAAATGGTAACTTAAAACGACAACATAGAACAACAATATTTTGATTATTTGATTAATTTAAAAAACCTTACATCTAACATTACAGGTAACTACCTAATGCGTTAGTGCCGTATATGGCGTGATGGGCGATAAAATTTTTAGATTAAAGAATATTAATTACTCTGAGATTTGTGGATAAACATAATTAATTTCAAATATATATATATTTGAAATTAATTATGTTTTTAGATTTTTTGTTTCCATCGTTGTTTTTCCTTTTTTCAGTTGGAAACTATATTTTTTTTAACTTTATTTTGTACGTTATTTCACTTCTATTCTCTTATTAGGCTTTATTCTATCGTTCACTGTGTTACTTTACATACGTCCCAATACTGCAAGAGCACGTAATTTATTAAAGCGATATCACATTATGTAAAACGATATTTTTACGCCGCCATAAGTCTAAGATTATGTTATTACGATATTGAAGCGGATCAAATCGAAGCTAAATAAAATTAACATAGTGAACAAATAGTATGTTGTAGTCATAAATAAATCAATGACATTATATTGATACCACCACCTCTGTGTTGATTGCAGATAAGAAAATTCTAGAATATTACTCATTAATGTATTTTGCTTTCAAATTTTCGATGTTTATCTGTGTTATTACTAACTCAAAATAAAATCAAATACCTAAAAGTAATCTGTAACCTCTACATTTAGAAAATATTTAAATCAGAATTTACGGCGAAACTACTCGTTCCAAGCATACATTCAAATGGGGTATAAGTAAGATCGTTCTTCTCATTAACCGCATTGAATACGAAGTAGTGTTGACATTCAAATGTGCTTATGACGCTTAGTCTCACAACAAGGAAGGAATAATAACGACTACATAGGTATAGGAACAGCCCGTTATAATCTAACCTCATAGTTCAGCGAAGAACTCTAGACGACTAATTATCACCGCACTATTCAGGCAATGAAGTTTGTTCCTTTATGTTGCAATGCAAAACCATACTTAGTCAACACAAAGTTTTGAGTAGGAGTTTGTTGACCGCTCGTAAACTTTAGTAGCTAAATGACAACAGTCTTTGGTTTGTTTAGAATTACTTGATTCACATACATAAGTACTTATGTTATGAGCATTGAACGATTTACTTGTTGCTGTGTAAAACCGTTTGAATGACGTAAATTTTGCTGAGTTTATGCATTTGTGCACGATTGCTAGAGTCAGTTTATATCAACAAATATTTTCTGCAACGTAATTCTGATTTGGCATAATACAGCAATGCAGATGCTCTTTTGCCTATTGAAATTTAAACGATAATTTTGACAACCGTCATTTCAAACAGAACAACTTTGTGTGTCGCAAACAATTTATTGCTTTTTGTTCAAGTGTTAGTTTAACGCGATAAACGATTCGTCATAATTTTGTATTTATATTATTTGAAAAGGAAGTATGTGAGACTAAATGTATTTATGTTCTATTGATAGTGGATTCATCCCAATCGCTCGCCTCCAACCTCCAACCAAGAGTCGGAGTTCGAATGATCGCGTAACGTGGGCGCGTACGCAGCGGTGGGTGCGGCCATGTAGGTCGATGAACCGGCTTTGTTTGCCAACTCAGCTTGCATAGTCACGTCTCACGTCAGAATAATATTATTATAGATGACAATTCTAACTCCGACCGAATGCACAAGCCCGAGTAGGCTGTCTCTTCGTCAGTTCAAAGGAGAGTTGTTTTTTGGAATATAATGGCGTATGACATTCGAATTCAAATACCGAACACGGTGAAAACGTTCCAACAATGGCCTGGTGCCGAAAGCGAAGTGAGAGTCAGCGACACGGGTCAGTTATTGTTTCCAATGCAATATGTAATGCGTTCTAAAGAGGTAATACACCGACAGAATGAAACATCCGCACTGTATAATGAGCGTTAGAAAAAGCAGTTACTCACATGTACCTAGGTACTCGTAGATTAAACTGTTGATGTACTAACTTGAGCTTTCATAATTTTCAATTTTTTATTAAAAGTAATATAAAACTATATTATCATTATGATATTTATTACCATCGTGTTTATTTGTTTAAATCTCATTTAGGTTCATTAAAGACTTGCAAAAATATAGGATGCCATAGACAATAACGTGTATTAAAAACATCAAAAATATTAAGGCATAATATACAGAGGCTTAAAATGAGCACAATTTGCTGAGAAATATGTAAAAAGCAAGCCTACCAATGGCTGTCAACCACACTTTTAAAATAAAAACTATATAGTTTTCAGTTCTATAACTGTTTTCTGTAGAATGTATAGATGTGTATATATATCATAACAATGCTTAGTAGGCTTAGGCTTAAACATTAAATAAGGTGCAGTTAAAACTTTAGACGCTGAACTTTAAAAACTATTTAAGTTTAAAAAAATTCGACGATAAACTTTTATGAAATGTCTATTTGTCAATTTTATTGTTTATTTTATTTTACTTTCCCGACAGTAATATATTTGCCGTATATTTTAAGTTGGCAACCCTAAGGCTACGCTAATATGCAAATGGTGGAACTAAAGTCTACCTATCTTACGTAAGCATCCATGGCATCTTTAATGTTAATAGACACAAGTATATAGCAACGGAGACAGAAATGGATACGGTGAAAGCTGTATTCCTCAACATAGTTTACTTTGAGACCCTGTATGCGTTACTTGAACTCTGATAAATTGCGTAAATGTAAGAACTAGAATTACTTTACGTCGAATATACTAAAATATAATAGTCCCCAGGTAGGAAAATAGATGATACCCAGCGCTAAAGAAATACTTATGTACCTACATTTTCATACATACTTGCATAATTATACTCATTAATTGCATCACGAATTTACTAATATTGCTTGATTTACTGAATAGATAGATCAATGAAACTTTTTTGAATTGTTTTCTTTTATCCAAATTAAATGTTTTTGGAAGAGTAGCAAACGTAAGTACCTTGCTACTCCTGAGGACCAAGATGGTCGCCTCGCTTCAAAGTGTAGCCGGCAACCGCAATTCTCCAACCGAAACACAAGTGATGCTTAACGGTGCATTATGAGGGATAACGGTGGTACCTCCCCAGTTAGATCTCCCACCTTCAATCTCCTGAAGCAAAATCAAAAACTCATGCTAAATGGTGCTTAAGCAAATTTAATGCTACATCATGCTAAAAGTTGGTTTCTTTGTCTTCAGGCGTCGGCCGTGGCAGTAGTCAGTCGGGCAGCGAGCGAGAATGCGACGAGTTACCGCGTGGGCCCGAGGCCTCGGCGCCGGTGCCGATACCCGACAGCGAGGAGCTGCAGCGCCGCAAGGAAGAGGCGCGTAGGAAGCGCCGGAGGAAGAAGCGCTCCGGCAGCTCCGTGGTCACATCGTGTTTTCAAGGTCAGTTGGCATTTGAATCATTAGCAGTATTAATCCACTTGTGTAGATTGTGTTTTAATAGCTGGTAGAACTATAGTATACATACAGAAAAATATTAGATACGTTAAGTATGTTTAAAGACAATATCCGAATCGCCAACAATGTTGGTGTGAACAGGAAAAATGTAAAACTTTAAACAGATTGATTATTATAATTTATTCAGAGAAGAGCGATATCAATCTTTACAGTCTTCGTGTTCCTGCTAGCCGATATCTATCCACATTATGTAGTAAATTGTATCGCTATGACCGACGTGACACTAATCCTTCTTATCTGTCCATCGATTGTACATAAATGGTAAGACTCAAGGCGGAACTACCGTGAAGGAACCATGAGCTACTCAACAAGTTGGATTACTAACATAAATACGCGGATGCGTCTATCGGACGATATTCGTACCTTACAGGGGCCTTATCATCATGGTTTTATATATATAGTTCCTTATCATAACAGAATATTGTTGTTTTTGTTCGAATTCGGGTCGCCTTATCATTATTTATGCATAAAAAGTACTTGAAGCAATCTTGAAAATTACTTTAGCAACGTTAGTTTAGAACTAGGTACGTACATCGAACGGCAATAAAATTGTTTATTGAAGCTACGTTTCTCGCCTTGCTTACATTTAAAATTGTGTTATTTGGTCTATTTTAGTCTTTTACCAACATCAAAGCTACATTTACAGCAAGCAACATAATGATCGTATTTCTTGTTTTAACTTGGTTTGTGCGTATCGAAACGGACGTAATGGAGCGTGATTAAGACCAAAATAAACGAGGTATCGAATAATTTGGGGCCTTAATACAAAATATTTTAAGTAATGGGTTTATAGTAAGAGGTTTTAAACTAATATCACTCCGGTATTTATATGTACCTTTTACTATGTAACGGGTACGCACGATTAATGCTTTTTAATTGCCGATATTTCTAACCAGTTGTATGGGTCTTCGTCAGCAAGAGTCAATAAGATGTTGTTTGACAGTAAAAGTAATTTCGATACCACACATTTACAAAGTAGTTTTATTCCATTGATACTGTGATACTAGGTTATTAGATTTTATGGCGTGAATCTTTGATATTGGTTTGCTAATAAAATCTTGGTTATTTTTCCAAAATAAATCTACATTTATCTTTACGATATAACATAAAAATAAAACAGAAATGAACAAATTGATTCAAATTTATTCAAATGACGCTTGGGTTTAATCTGTTTTTTTTAGCTAAATACATACCTTTAACATGTACCTAACATCGTCAATAATAATAGTATTGTCTCATTACTAAGCACGGATATCCTTCCAGAACTATACGAGTTAGGATATAGTCTACAACACTGGCTAAGTGTGCAGATTGGTAGATTTTACACGTCATTGAGATTTTTCGGAGAATTCAGCTCGAGGTATCAACTGAGTTGTTCGACCCACGAGCGGTCAGTTGTGAATTCCGAAGTCACCCATTGAACGGAGCTACGGTTACACAGGGGAAACGGTCCTCGAAACCACTGCGTAGAACCTTCGACTCCCTTCAGTTGATGCCTAGAGCTGAGCATGCCCGACCTCAACTGAATGAGCGCAATAGCCGTACCACTATTAAGCCACACTAGGGTTCTTGAAGACAGTTGGTAACGATGTTTTCATTTACCGTTAAATCAAGTGTTGATTATTTTATTATGTAGTACTTCACGTAAATTCCAACCATGATTCCACCGTTTGGGAGCCAACAATATTGTCAATAGGCAATCACAGCGTTTATTTGTAACTGATGCAAGATAAATGGTTATATAATATCAACAAATGTAATTTAGCATGTACTCATGATTTTTGATTTTTGATTGCCGATATTTCGAACCAGTCACGGCGAAACTCAGTTTTAGAAGTATCGGCAACCAAAAATCGTTAATCGTGAGTACTCGGTACATAGTACAACGAATATATTCCGCGATAGTATTAGTGTAAAATCATATTAACAGTTATGTTTTTGTTACAGACCTATACAAGCTGACAGGTGAGGTATTGGGCGAGGGTGCGTATGCCTCGGTGCAAACGTGCGTAAACATATACACTGGGCAAGAGTTTGCAGTGAAGATCATCGACAAAGTGCCGGGGCACGCCCGCGCCCGGGTGTTTCGCGAAGTGGAGACCTTCCACTACTGCCAGGGACACCCGAACATAATCCAGCTCATTGAATTCTTTGAGGACACCGACAAGTTTTATCTTGTCTTCGAAAAGGTGAGTTTGTTAATCTAGAATCATTTTTAGCTGTTACCCAGTAGAATCTGATGGTGCGATATTAGCTGTATAGGCTGTAGATCTATGTTTATTATCGGTATGTGTTCTAATTAATATAAGTTAATTTTTGTGTGTCTAAGGGGGATTTTGGATAGTTTTTAGTATCAGTTGGACTCGGTAGACGGAACTGTTTTAAGATCTTTTTTTTTTTAATTTTCCAACTCTTCTGGTTTGCCTTCAAACATAATAAAATATTTTTAGTTCAAAGAGCTTTCCTCCGCTAATATAATAAGTAAATAAATATTTTGATTATGAGATAACACTTTACGGCACTTCAAAAATATTTAATGAGATTTTTCCCTAAATTTTGGGTACGAATTTTACACCTTGCATCCAGAACTTTTACATGGTATCAAATGTCCCTAGCCTGTCTGCTTTCGGCAGGAAAGTACCCAGTAGACAGCAATATGTCGTTTAGTAGTGTTGAATGATCACAACTCAAGCCCTCACTTACACAAGCGTTGCATCACCCCATCATGTTGATGTGACATGTCGAATTGTACCTATGCATTGCGGTTTCTTGCATAAAGACAATACGCGACACGTACTTAAATGTAACCATTGGTTTTGCAAAACATATAGGTTCCAAGATGTTGCGCACGTAATACTTCGGATAATATGTTCTTCCATTTTATTTTATTTCATTCTATATTTATTCTTTTGGCTCTGCTTATGCAGAGGTCGGTATAATACTTTCATACAAACTTTCAACTCGATTTTCAAAATTTTATCTCATTTAAAAATGTAGAGCTCATTTACGCTATGTAAATTAAAGTTTTGGGTTTCTTAGCTTAACGATTTCGGCTGTACGTTGATCTTATGTTTTATCAGTCAACCTACTTTTCTATATGTCTATATTATTACAGAGTACAGGAGTAATGTTACTTTGTATATGCTAGCACATATACATGTTCAGAACCGATAGTGATTAAGAAAAAATCAATTTAAAGTTACCTTCTTAGTTCCATATAAAATAAATGGATTTGATTTGATAGATGTATTTATATGTTAATAAAAAATGTTAATATTATTTACAACAAATACTAGGTGTGTCGTATTCGTATACGAGATACTAAACATAAATATAAATTAGTTTTTATGTTTCAATCAACTATACTTCTGACTACAATGTAATTTGCTTACAATTATTTTGCTACTGTGGAAAATAGGTACTAAGGCAAATAATTTGTATTAAAACAACTTTTCGCACAACAAACCAAAAATTCGCAACAAAAATATATTTGTATAAACTTATTTCAAATACTTTGTTAACGCTGCGGTAATTAATGAATTCATAAACAAACAAAAAAAATACTGTTTTTTATAGTGTCCCTTTGTTTATTTCTACAGTATTTTTGTAGATTTGCGTAGTAGAGGATGTTTGCTAAAGGGCAGTCCTCCAGACGAACTACTCACAGTCATTTAATCAAACATCCTAAGTCGGGCAACGGAGTTTTAAGGGTAGGGCATTGTATCTTTGGACCCACCCCCGCCTTCTTACAGTCCTACTTTTATGTATTATAATTTATATTAAGTTCGGTACATACACAGTTAATTTACTATTCAAGAAACTTCTAGTCTCCATTCAGTTCGTCACGCACCAACACTCCATTTGTTCGCTTTGTTGAAAATAAAATATTCCAACGACATTACTCACCGTATTGACATTGGTAATTAACTATCTGATTTCACTTATGTCGACGACGTAATTACATAATTTCGTTCTATAAAAAATAAAACGACTTAAAACTCAGTAGAAATATGATACTTCTTGTATGGTTTTGATTGAAAAACCGTCGAATATTTCAAGGACATGGAACCGGTTCTATCAATCGATGGATAAAACATAAACATTGCTAGTTGTTTTTTTTACAAAACCTGCGTTTGATAAGAATCGTAGCTGATGTGATATAATAATATGTTTGAATGTTTGTTTGAATTCCATTATAATTTGTGTAGAGAACTGTTTAACACTCTGACTGCGACGCGCATAGATTAGAGTCAGGATTGCGGGAGGCAGACCTAACTGGAGCTCTTTTC
>DWON01001078.1:0-26559 GCA_018251015.1 Phocides pigmalion okeechobee | reverse complement strand
ATCCTTAAATAGAACTTCTGTTCTATTTGAGATTGGACGTAGTTGTCCATGGGCTGCAGTGACCACTTAACGTCAGGCGGCCTGCATGCCCGTTTCTCACTCTTTCACAATAAAAAAAAGGAGTACCGACGCGTCTACGATGAACTTCAGGTGATACTCCTATTCTGTACGGAGTTTGTTACAAATGCCCAAATGACGTGGGCAAGTGACCGCTTAACAGACGCCAGCAGTCTTATCAACGGCAGTGTTGATAAAACCTGAGCATAATTGTTTCACAATATTATGAATATTAATTTGAACAACTTTAGATGTAAACTGATGATAAAAGAGTATGAGAACTCTAAAGTCACACCTAAATAAGCTTAGTTTATTTCTTCAAAGGTTAAATTACTTTATTTTAAGTTGTTTCCTCAGTGGCTATATCATGAGGAGCTTGACCCTCAATATTTTCAAGTACAAGTTATTAAACCCTATTATTAAAAATCATGTCTCATTTACACATCCCTTTTTTCTGGATGAAATAACATGTGTTTTTTATGTGAAAAGAGTAGCAAACTAGCATTGAAATCACCCGATGTTGAGCAGTTGAAGCCCATAGACATCCACGTACTACAGCAAACACGACTGAAATTCTATCTGAGCTCGAAAGTAGATACGTTCCTACTCCTGAGGACTAAGATCCTCGCTTCAAAGTGCAGCTGGCAACCACACCTCTCCAACCGAAACACAAATAATGCTTTACGGCGGATTATGAAGGCGGCAACAACGACGTCACATTAATGTAGAACGATGTCATTCAATTGTTTTTTCGACCAGCGTACTCTTAAACTATTTCGTAAGTATTTAGTAAACACTCTCTTCAATTATATGACGTGTTTTGGCTTAGCTCTAAAAAAACACATGAAATTTTAATTTTGGATCAAATTACTATCTTATTGTCCTTATACAGTGGCTTTTTTAACATTGGTCTACATACCCATTTCTTAGTACATCGCATCATTAAAATCACAAGGATAGAACTGGATACAATCCAGCATAACGGTATTAGGTCAAGCAGTGCTCTGGACCAGAAATACGTTCGTGATCGTTACAGGGTTACAGGAGGCTATCCAATTAACGTAGAAACTGATTGGATAACCCGGTTAACTGACTTGTTATGTGAAGTCAAGTCTCACGCTGAGAAATTCTTGTAAACTTATCGCATTTTCATAATTTACCATCCATCTTTAAACGCATTCCCTCTTCAAATTTAAATAGAACTAAATAAGAAGCGTACGGTTAATAAATGACAGAGTTATGCGGTACGGAACTTGAAAAATACCGGATAACCGGACTGAAATCCTTTTTGATGTCGGATATAAACCTAAACATTTGTTATTCTAACTTCAATACTAATTGTTGTTATTATTAGAAAAAGATATTTAATTATTTATCACTTAATTTCTTATCACTTACTATTCAATTATTTACAATAATTATAATTACAAATTTAGAATACCCTGAAATTAATTGCAATAAAAGCTTCACCTAAACAATCTAAAAGAAGTCCGGGCCCATGCGGCATAGTGCCAAGAAGGCTATCGATCGCAATTCCCTGCACATGATATGACCAGCCTTCTTATCATCAGCAACGCCGATCGTACTTTTTCTTTATTTCTATTTATTTACATAAATCTTCTGTATCAGAATATTTTTCTACTGGTAAAATGTATCGAACACAACAATAGTTGAATTTGCATGAATAACGAACTGTATTCAGAATGGTTGCGAGAAACGATATTGTTGAATGAATACTAATGAAACCTGTAGAATTGAATAAATGTTGTATGAAGCAAATATTCTCTTTTAAAAGGACGTTGCTGAAAGAGTTATTATTTTTACTGTTACCGTTATTTAATAATTTGATATTCATATCTAAAGTTTTTTATGTGAGAAGCCCTGCCCACGCAATGGATCAAAATTCATAAGTAATTCACATTACAATTATTTTTATATCCCTTTTTGGAACGTATTCTGATTGTTGTGTTTAACATTGGATATTTTTGGATAGAAATTAAATGTCATAGCTTTTATTTGATATTCATATTTAAAGTAATCATTTACCGTGTTCTCTTTGCTGTAATATGTATGCCTCGCCCGTCTGCCCACGCAATTGATCAAAAGTCGTAAGGAATCCTCAATGCAATACTTTTTATATCCGTTGAGATAACGTATTCTGATTGTTGTGATTCACTTTAGAGTAAAAATTAGATATATGTCTTAACTTAGTTTAAATTAAATTATTAATTATTAGTTTAAATTATTTAAGATTATTTAGTTTTAAAAGAATCCATGTTATTTTAAGGTTTCTTTTTTCACTATAATGAAATTAAATTGTATATTCAAATCTTGAATTGTATGCACACACTAAACTATCAGCTTGTCCATTGTGCAACACACTTATTTGAAAACTGTATGGATATCTCTTATGTACCTATGCAGGTTTTTTCCTACTTTCCTTTGCCGTTAAAAGTGTAAAATTAAAATTAAAATAAAAAAATATATTTCTAAAATATACAAATTGAAACAAACGCTATTATTTGATTGATATTTATAAAACTTCTGTAAACCATAAACACTTGTATGCATAACTGTACATTAAATTATAAGTTGATTAAGTAGATATATAAGTTCCCATGTAAGCGAAATCTGTAATTCTTAGTAAGAATAAAGTTTCTTAAACCAAGTGATTTCCACTTAACATATACTTCACAATAATCAGAAATCAGGGATTCGAAACCTGTAAAAATAATACCTATTGGAGATTATTTGCTTGCCTTTCTTAAAAAATACTATCACTGAATAATGAATCCTGATAAATAGGTACATGTATATTTGGTTCCACTATATTAATTTCACGAATCCATGATCTTATTACCAATTTCCTTTTGTATTCAATTATTCACAGCTCAGTTTGGTATTTGATGTTTACTATTAGAGGCTTTCAGATGTAATGAGCTCTTGAAAGGGTTTTGATCAAAGGTTTTAGAATATTCATATAGCCTTACTTACCTAAGGAAGGTGCTGTATTATTATAGTATTTACGGTGGGATGTCCCCTAGATAGATATTTGTTCACTTTATCAAACAAACATAATATATATATAATTCAACAAGAATTTTTAATAGACAGCTGAAAAATGTAAATGTCTGTGGACTGTATTATGATACCGGTTCTGGTTACGGTTGAAATGATGAAGCAATCTATGGTTGTTACATTTTGCGCCATATGAAAAGAAGATGAAGAAAAAGAATGTGTCAAATTATTAAAAAATATATACCAAACAGTAAAAAATATACATATATCAAACATGAAACGTATGTAAAATTTTTAATAACATTAATATTTTTCAAAAACCATAACAATTTTTTTATTATCTATACTCGCAAATCCGTTACTTATTAATCGTTTTACCGTTTAGTTCCATTTTAATTTAAACGGAAAATACAACACCTAAGTAGGGGATATAAGTGACGAAATTTTGTAATCAAATTAATTTTAAATTAGATTTAATTAAAGTATAGCCACATAGATTCACATTAAAATATAATTGAAAAAAAATCAGCATCCTTCTAGATAATAAAACAGGACTGACTTCTGTAGAGTGAGTTTCGTCTAACGTGTCTTGACTAACTCGCGGACCGTTCTAAATTCATCGTCACCGAAAAACTATAAGTGTTACTGAGGGACCTTGTCTCTACTTTTTAAGGTGTCTTTTTGCCATGTTGGAGTGGGTTAAATACATTTCACGGGGACAAGTTTTCGTAGATAGTAAAAATCCGGATTAATTCCGCGTTTCAACCTCGCCAAGGTAAGAGGATTACTGTACATGGAAAAATATAGGAATTGTTTAAATACCTGACAGGACGAAATCCTTCATAGCAATATAATATTGTACATAGACTAAACATATGAAAGAGATAAGCTAAGAAATATTGTTCTCATTTACGCCATCCAAACCACATTACATAAATAGCAAAAGGCTCTGTATTAACTCATCTCTAATAAGATAATGGTGATAAACATACATTACTTTAATAGAAAAAACGTAATTCTATTAATAATATAATTATTTCCATTCAGTTTTATTTTATTTTTTATGATGGAAAAGTAACAGTTGAGCATGCAGGCTACCTGATGTTGAGTGGTTACTCCACATCGGATTATAAAGATACCTTATGACTAAATTATAGTTCTATCACAAGCCTTATAGAATTTTAATAAGACAACGTGAATAGATCATCAATTAATAGTAAACAGATTTGGAATTAATGAATTCCATCCTTATATCAATAACACAAAGCTTACAATCTGGAGCAGTGTTAGAACAAATTCATTCACTGATTACTCAAAATTGAGTAACTCGTCTCCTAATGAATAATGGAGTCAAGGGTAACCGTCATTTACATAGTTATCGAGATATTAGAATTACAATTTAGATTTCACTCTCATCTCCATATTTGATGCTTCCTAAATTGGATCAACGATGTTTGTAAACACGTGGTTTACAAACTTTGAACGAAATGTCTAATAATGTATTTACAAGTCATGTAAGAATAGCAGTACATATAGCTCATTATAACGTTTATGTAGATAATATCGTAAATCATTGTAATTAATTCACGGAAAGCAAAATGTTGACAAAAACAATTATAAGCCATTATGTGGCTGCCGGTTACACTTACAAACTAGCTGACAAACTCATTTCGAAAAATGAGACTTACTGCTTAATCTTAGGTGTCTTTCAGGCATTTTTGAAACTGTTCCAGTTTAAAAAAGAGCAAAAAAGAATTAACAAAATAATTTCCTATGAAACATGAAGTTTTTTAATTTAAAATAGTAATAATTACAAATTTTACATGGAATACCTTAAAAGTAATTACAATAAAATCCTACTCTTTACAATCTATTAATAATAAATAGAGAGTCCGTACCCATGAGGCATGGTGCCAAGAACGCTGGCCACATTCGCATGCTAAATAGTGGTCGTAATCCTCTGCGCGAGGTATAAACCAGTTCTCTCATCATCAGCGGCGCCGATCAAACGTGGGACTAATTGTTAGAAACATATCTACTTTTATAACATAAAAACACATTTGTATGTATTTACCAAACCGAAGACGAAGAAAGACTTATTTTATGAAAGAGAATATTAGAAGCACATATAACAATTACTCTGTACCTAATATACGGAGTAATCTTCTAAACTTCATTACCTCGTAGGTAATTAAATTTCTCTTAAATTATTACGTTAAGATTTACGAGACCGGACGTAACATAAACGTACCTTTCGTTTACGTTAACCTCATAAACCTTAATAATTTAAAAAGGTTATACTTTCATTAAGTAAAATATAAATCTTTTTAACAGCCAGATATTATAGACATTTTAGATATGGTAACATGAAATCTATGTTTTACTGCATTTCTATCTTATTTCGAATACTCGCTACATTTTGCTCTTATTTAATGTCACATCGATTGTCTTTTATATGTGAGAAAAGTAGCAAACGAGCATGAAAACCACCTAAAGTTAAGTAGTCGCAACCCATATACATACATCCACGTACAACCACAAATACGACCGAAATCCTACCCGAGTTCGAACGTAGATACGTTGCTACTGCTGAGGACTAAGATTCAAAAGTGTAGCCGGCAACCGCACCTATCCAACCGAAACACAATTAACGCTTTACGGCGGATTATTGTAGCGGCATCGACATCGAAACTCTTACAATAAATAACGTTTTCAACACTCACAGCTTCACACTTAGATTCTCTGTGAGTCACATATATCGATGAGCACGCAATATCGAACAGAAATCTGTAATCTTATCACCATATCTAAAAATGTCAAACTGTCATGACATCTTGTTTATTTTGTTATAAAAAAGAATGAATCTTTTCTTCTTGCCATAAAACAGGATTATGCTTATAAAATTATGAAAGTAATCACAGATACGTCATTTTGAGATGTAAGATGATCGCCTCATATCGTAACTTATTGTTAAAGTTAAGCTTTATCAACCCTAATAGGTTAGGGTATTCCATCTTATATTTCAGTTAATTAATTATGTGAATGCTTAACTTTTATTGAAACTTCATACATGGTAATCCATTACAAATGTTATATTTTAGTTAGTTAATTATGTACCTGCTTAAATTTCATAGATATTTCATATATCGTAATCTCAAAAGAGTTCCGAAATATCAAATTGCCATATAAGCATAAAATAATAAGCCTAAACAGATGATTACAAGAATCTTGTTTATTATTCTAAACGCATATGACCTGTCGCTATTTTGGGTGTAATGAAAGCACTGAGTGCTGCGCAATGATAAAAACCTTGATGTTTGCGTTAAGAATTCAAGAATGCAGGAGGATTTTTGTTTTGTATTACGCTAACGTTTGACCGCGATATCATGTGACGTAAGTATGATGGCAATACTTACAACTTTGC
The DNA here is from genome assembly GCA_018251015.1 of Phocides pigmalion okeechobee. Lineage (NCBI taxonomy): Eukaryota > Metazoa > Arthropoda > Insecta > Lepidoptera > Hesperiidae > Phocides > Phocides pigmalion. The sequence goes on along the minus strand of DWON01001078.1, from coordinate 20,060 downwards.
ATATTTACGGCTGTATTATTCAATATAAAAGGGTTGAATGTGTAGCTGATAATAATGTATGTCTATCTGTATGAATCGATGATAGCTTAAATTAACTTAATGTAAAGTTTTGTTCTCATAGAAGTGACGTATTTTGTCTTATTTGAGAATAAATTCTTAAAACCGAAATGTTACTCTAAGAACGTTTAAGCTTTATAAAACAACACAATTATCATGAAAAAACCAGTATTATACTCAGGTTATCAAGAAATGTGTCAAAATTAGTTTTAAAAATATTGGAGGTACCAACGCTATATCCGTTTATAGCGTAAAGCAATCCTTCCGTAATGGTAGAAAATAGTGATTCCTGGCTAAGTTACCATATAATGCGATCATTTTAGGTCTTTGCAAAAGTCCGATGGGACTCTTGTGCTTTACTAGGTTGATTACAGATTTTCTGGGGAAACAGTGACCACTTACCTTAAGATTTCCTGCATAAATACTTTAGTACTTCAATTCCATATCAAACAAATCGTGTATAATGAGGACGAAACAAAGATAAAATTTCAAAATACATTTCAAGTCTCTTCGCTTCATCCTTTGATTGTTATCTTAAAGTTATATAGATTAAAATAAACACTAGTCTCTTTCATAAAAACAAAAACACGGAAATACACGCACTCACAAAGAACCAAGAAAAATGCGCCATTATTCTCGCCAATTACGCTGAAAATGTAAAGCAACCCGTTGCTTTGAGAAATGGAAGACCAGGTACCTCATTTTCTATGCATATTGTAGGAACTCTCGGACGGAATTTCTTTGCTTTGTCGAGACAAAAATCCGTTCATTATTATTTTAAATGTTCTTCTATGATACGATATTCTTTCCCTTCAAAATACCTGGTGTATTTTAAATGTATATAATAACCAATCATTTCAACAGTAATATTGACTAAAATATACGAGCAACTATTTGACAGTTAATTCACAGTTGTATCGAAATCTCATACTGAATAGACGTACGAGCAGATCTTACATACAATCCAATAGTTCTTAAGAGTTGAACACAACCCTACGTTTCATCAAGTCTAAGTTAACTCCCAAAATCCAAAACCAAGAAATAATAAATGCTTAATGGCACAAGTGACACATTTTTAACGCCTGTGCCATTTGGATTAGTGCCTTAAGTGCATTAAGCTTTTCAGCTATTTGAACTATTCGGTCGAGTTGTAGCGGTAGTCATTAAAGTTGGCAACCGTTCAGCTTTAAAAGCTCGGTTAATGTCAAAGGTCACATATTCTGAACGAAACACATGTATTCACATAACGTTTTTGGCGCTACATTTATATATGTTTTCTTAATCGGAATTAAATGAACTAATTTATAATTATTTGTAAGTGTTAGCCAATTATTAAGTCCAGAAATAACTGTGTTAGCACCTAAATACATTATATTACGACTTTTCATTATTATCAATGTTTGTATTGTGATAATTATTATCGGTATTAAAATGTGGATGTATTCAATCCCCACGTGAAACTTTCCAAGTAAAGAAAAAAATACTTGTCGATCATAAGCAGGAGATTTTATTGCCACGTATAAAAATGGAAATCGTGTAGGCTTTCACACAGAATTATTGCATGCTGATTTTCTTACGAAAAAAAAGAATCAAGCCAAAAAAGTAACAATATTACATCTTTTCTTCCGTAGATTTTCACAATTACTTCGTTCCATAAATTCTCCTTGTTAAAACAAGATATGTCAAAAAGATATTAAATCAGAATGACTTCTTGTAGACAATCATATGTACATTTATGTTATAAATAAAATTCACGCAAATTACAATTTATAGACTAAAAATAATATGAATTTAGTTTTTAATTAAAAATGTAATGTAATTACTTTTTCTTTGTTAAAATTTTGTATTTATCTTTAAAATTTTCATTCACTTTTTTAAATGAGAATAGTGGTAAATGAGCATGCAAACCACCTGATGATAAGTAGTCACAGCCCATAGACATCCATTTAAAATCACAAATATGCCTAAAATCCTATCTGAGCCCGAACATAGATGCTTTGCTACTCCTGAGGACTAAGATGGTCGCCTCGCTTCAAAGTGCAGCCGGCAACCGCACCTCTCCAACCGAAATACAAGTAATGCTTTACGGCGGATTATGAGGGCCGCGGTGATACCTCCCCGGTCGAACTATACTTCTCCCACCTCAATATCCCTATGTAATGCTACTGTTCATATCGCCAATAATATGTTAACGGTATTTGCTTACCAATAATATTTATATTAAGCCCGCACTGGGTCAAGTTCAATGATGTATGACTAAGGTCGTATATTAAATTAATATGAGTATGTCTGCGTGGAGCTGAACACAATACATTTCATCACGATTAGGAATGCGTTATTTTGCCAATAAATAAAAAGAATTAATTATTATTTATTTATAATTACACAGCTGTTAATAATTAGAAACACATGCTAGTATTTCATTGTAATGAGGTTTAGCTGCTAAAATGAACTAGATATGTGACATAATCGGAATAAATTTCATAAAACACAATTCTGTAGTATATTTTCAGTTTTTGCTTTACATTACCACGCTTTACGGTTTGTTTTCAAAGCATATCTAACTTTCACTATGTCGTCCTAACATAAAAGTACCATCAATATCATTTGGAATATACTTTCTAGGCCAATGGGTTGTACCCCTTAATAATTTTACACGATTTCCAAATTTTGCTCTAAGAATCTGATAGAAGTCCCTTGTCTCTCCCTTAGCTGTAGTTTCCCATGTAAACGGTCGTTTACATTCTTTGGGATATATCTTACAATCAAATGACTTAGCACTCAATGGAATTGCACTAGTTGATTTTTCTTTATTAACCTTTTTCGTTGATACTTCTACTTCCTCATATTCAACCGTAGTTACCATTACAGTTTCGTTTACGGTATTATGGTCAACAGTTGTCATTATTTCTCTAGTGATATTTGGGTTTTCATTTCCAGTTGTTTTTTGTGTCGTAGGATTGTTTTTATTTGGCTCTCTTGTGAAATTAAATGCTATTTTATTGTTAGGTGTCGTTTTCATGATTGTTGTTTCTGTAATTTTAGACTCAGTTGGCGTGAATTCTGCGATCGGGGGGTTCGAAGTTGCGAGTTCCATGATCGTTGACTCTATAGACATAGTTTGCGTGATTGTGTGATTCAAGGTTGTTGTTTGAAGCATCGTTGTGAATCTTGCTGTAGGACTAGAAGCGGTAATATTAGATGAATCTGTAGTTATGGAACTAGATATATTTTTACGTCTAGTGCATTTTGAACCAATAGGTACTCGACTTATATAAGTTGTCGGTATTGTAGAAGTAGTCGTTTCTAGTACGGTTGATTCACTTGCATTGGTCACAGGTTCAGTGGATATGGTAGATTGGGTTGTGACTGTCGTGGTTTGTTGACAATTCAACATGGCAACTTTATCAAATTCTGTAAACAATGATAATGTTCTCCATTAACTTTCTAGATTTTTCAACTTAAATCAAACCTTCGTCCTCTAATATTACCTCTATGATTATCGCAGTTATATTCAAACATGTCACAGTCATCTAAAAACAGTCTTATGTTTGAAGCATGTTGTTCTTCGCTACATTGAGGAATGCCTGTGTGGTTACAAATATTAGCCAATTCACACCAGGTAGGACGCTGAAAAAAAGTTAATCCAATCATTTTAATCTGGTTAAAAAAAGCCCCATAAATTGTAAAAGTTAATGCCTTACTGATATAAAATGAAGTACTGAAGGCGAAGGTAACCAAACAGAAACTAGAAGAAAAATCCGGCATCAAACACCAATACAACATACGATTTTCTTTATAAAAGAAAACACACAACTTATTTTCGTCAGATCACATTTGTCTTACTTGACAATAAAATCGGAACATTTTCCTTCATATCCATTTTGTTGATTGACAGTAAACGAATCGAATTGGCAAATAAGATTAAATTAAGGAATTGCGAATTAATTGAAACATATCAAACAAAAACATTCTTGAACAAAAATGAACAATATGTCGTTGCAGCTGTAATTTAAAGCAAACTGAATTTCATTTCATTTTATTATCGGATCTAATACATTAATAACAGCTTGAATGAATATTTAAGTACCTATAGCACCACAAAACTTAGCAATTTTAATTAGAATCGCATTGTGACCCTATACAATCTGTGTAATTATTCCTACACATAAATCCATAGACATATATATATTACGTACTACATATTAAAGACATTAAACAGCATTTTTAGGTTCTATCTTGTTATACATGGTAATGTATATATACCTTTAAACCAGGGTAATGTAAATAAGTATATTAAAATAATGAAACCACAAATATTTATATGACCAAAAAAACAAAAAAAATATATAAAAACAATATATGTTATTTTATTTTTCCAAAAAATCATCAGCATCAAATCCCTTTAAAATGTTCGCCTTCCTTCGAACAATTCCTTTGATTACTTTAACAAACGTCCGTCCATTCTTCACAATGGTCTCTTTCCTTATAATTACTGTTTGCAACGTTGTTGGCATCGTATCCTTTATCGTTTTTCTTACAGTTGGACTACTTGCTGTATGTCTTTTCCTCAGTGGCTTCGGAGTATACCGTCTCCTTCCTTTAAGCATATACATCGGTAAAGACGGCGTGGTTTTGACTCGCCGTGTGCTTTGCATTCTTCTAGCTGGTGACATAAATTTGTGTCCCATTCTGTGGAAGACGTGATTCGGGCAGGGTGGACGCGACGGGCAAGGTTGTACCGTGGGGCATCCACTCGCAGGCTGGTAGCAATCGGAATAGTTAACCATGTCGTAGTCTAAAATATTAAGTAGTACATAATTACAAATAATTTTGTTTTTTTAATAAATCGATGTTTATAGAGGACACTCAAAAACGAATTACAATTATAATGAAATATTACAATTGTAATGAAATATTGCCATACCTGAATTTAAGACCATGCCACATGTATAAGTCCATCGAATACGAACCATAACAGTATCAAATGTATTTTAAATGCTTTCACATACTGAAATACATTTTCATCAGTATAATATCAGGAAATAAATATTTACAAATAAGTTTTTTCGAAATCCTTTTTTGAACCGATAGTTATCCATAAGCGTACACAGGTTATGTTTATGAATTGACGTGATTTGACTACCTCTTTCAAAGTCGCAATTATATTCATACATATCACATTCATCTATGAAGAGTCTTCTGGTATGAGCTTTTTCCTCTTCTTCCCCACATTCTGGAATCCAGGTATGATTGCAAATGTCTGCCAGTAGACACCAATGTAGTGGCTGAAATAATACAACTATGCTATGCTTACACCATACAAAAATAATTATTAGTAGAATGTCTGTGAGCTTCAGCAACCATCTAACATGAGGTGTCCTGCACGCTCATTTACTAATCTACTGATTTTGGATTTTGACTGTAGCCGCATCACCGCTATGCCTATTCTTATACGACTTACTTAGAAATATGCTCCTTCGTGGTATCATGACACGTGTATCCACTCCTAGTCCATGGTCTCTAGACCCCGTCGTAATTTATTATATGTAGAAAAACTTTAATATTTTCACGGAACATATTTTATAGGCAAAATAGAGCTCATTATAACCAAATATCAAGAGATTTATGTAATGCTGACCGCGTGCCAATTTGCGGACTTCCGACACGATCGTGAAAATTATTTTCTTTTTTTCCCTCGTAAAAAAGTTCATTAACCAAACGAACGGTGAGTCGCTCGGGATATTAGATATTTATGAAGCCTTTATTTATTTTATGTATGTAAAATAATATTACTTTACCTGATCTTAAGTATTGTATCTAGATTTATATTTGCATAAATACTAGTATTTAAGATAGGGTTATGTTGAATCTTACCCAAATAAAATGCTGTATCGTAGGAAACGGAATCAACACAACAACTAAAATAAAAATAAATCTGTTACTAAATTTAGAGAAGATTGTAGAATCTAGGATATACGAAATTAAAAGAAGAATAATTGTTGTAAATAATATGTATAATGACTATCAGGGAAGGTACCACCAAGGTCCTTACTATCCCACGTGAATCAATTGTATTTCGTTTGGAAAAGTGTGGTTATCGGGTATACTCACAGCCGAGGACCATCTTAGTCCATAGACTTACATCTTAGTCATAGTCCTTAGAACAACTCCACTTTATTTAGCAATTATGAACAACCCCAGATAGGACTTCGGTCTTGGTTTGATGGTCAATTTGTAAGACCGTCTATTGCAGTGTTGATTTAGCGTCCGGTGCCAGCTTGTTTATAGCTTTTTAAACATTTTTTAATAGATTATAATCTTACTTAAAATTAAAATACCGCGATACATTCTTCATTAACTCCATTTTAATTTACTGTGCACACAATAACATTGTTAATATATTTATTTCCCCTTGGAATAAAGTAACTGTAATGGTTTAAAAAAATTAAACCATTGTAACGAATTCTGTTCTAATATTCGTTCAGCAAATACGTAACTTCGCTGAAATAAAAACGATTTCACAATTCAAATATTCAATAAAATGGAGCCTAGTATCGTTTGCTTTGTAATCAACCGTTCCGTTATGTAAATAACTGAAAATTGAAATTGAAGTACATACAATATTTATACGGGATTTCGCAAGGTGGCAGAACAATAGATCAACCGGGGATGTACCACCACCGACTTTAAAATCCGCCGCAAAGAAGTTGAATTTCGTTTAGAGAGGTGCTGTTGCCGTCTACACATACTAGCGAAAGGACTATATCAGTCTTCAAGATTATCAAAACATCTTTGCAAGACGTCACAGACAGGACTTCAGACTTGTTTGAGGTTGGGCGTTAACAGACGAGTATATGGGTTGCAGAGACAATTTAACATCAGATGGTCTGCACGCTCGTTTGCTACCTTTCCAATCCAAACAAAAATCGGACAGACAAAAATGTGTATACCAATATAATAGATTTACATAAAATTACATTATTTTTCCCTCATCAATCAACTACTGTCCCACTATTGGACACAGGTGACCTCTGAAAATGAGAGAGGAAGGAAGCTATTACTCTGGCTAAATGTATGTTAATACATTTCATGCACTATTTGAGAAACTATAGTTGACGGTTTGTGGTCATGGATATCGGTCGTTTGTCAAATTTTCCCCACGGTGTTTTTTTACCTGACTAAGATAAACCGGAAAAGAAGGATTATTGCTTTAACAATTTCTTTGTATTTACACCTACCAAGTATGCAATATCTAAATATAAGGATCAAAATATAGTATTAATATATTTTTAGTACTTGTATTTTGGTTTTTAATACTCAAATTGTAGTTGATCTATTAATCCTGTCTAATTTACTATTTTGTTAATCTAGTCTACTTATTATCTTCTAATCCAATAATTTATGTCTTGTTACTGTTCATTTTTAAGGGCATTATATCATTGTTGATAAGTCTTTGATATAAACCCATTTCTTGAGTAAGGGAAGCTAAAATATATTCCTTAATATAACATGGTTCGTATGTAAGAAAGTATTTCAAAATTATTAAGTATTTCTTTTCAAATCTGCATACCTATTCTTTAACTTCACACATGGAATATGACGTCCATTCCTTATACGTTCTAAGGTAATAGGTACCAAGGGCGTTATTTGACCTTAAACTCAAACATCTTGCATAACGTTGTCCATGCGTGCTACGCGAGATGTGCTATGAGATGTGTGGCAAGAGCACACGTATGTAGGTTAGTGTAAAAGCCTTGGCGGTCACATTTTATTATAACAAAATAAGTCTTCGATCAGAGAATTTTGTACTTACGAATATGGCTTGATAAAAACGTATGCAATAGGCCTTGTGATGTTTTGTTCAATGTCATCGTGACTATTAGAAATCTTCGTTAATCTACATTTCCAATTAATTAGATGATAGTTTATCGGCAATAATCAATGCATATTGGATACGACGTCGCACGTACGATGTTAAAAGATATTGGTTGTTTGTGGGTTAGTACCATCTAATCCCCCCTTCACACGTCTCCACTTTGTTGGACACTAACCTACATACATATTGGAGACTAGGCTAACACTGGATAAAATACTCTTTACCATCAGACCATTTAATCTTAGGTGGCCAAGCAAAGCTTATCTATCACAGAAAAAAGTTGTACATTTTTAAGTCTCTCTTTTGTATTCTTACTGTGTATCTATATATGAAAGTTGTTGATTAAGACCAAATGCAAGCAGTATCCGGAAGCGCCCGCAATATCGGAAGTTCAATCTCGGCGCGCGAATGCTTCGAGCAATGTCGGATACGAGGTGAGCCAGTCTATTTCTATCTAACTAATGACTGTAATATTAATATTATTTCAAAATTATTAAAGTAATTCGATACATGTTTCGAAGTTAAAAAAAAGTATAAAAGAGTTTTATCGCCGAAAAAATTATGGTTGTTTAGAAATAATTTATAATGTAAAAAACAATAATAAGATATAGATTTAAATTAATAAAAACAGAACAGAACAGTTCTCTAATAAATTGTACGTTTTATAAAAATAATACACATAATTAAAAATAGAGAACGGTGACGATGAGAGGGGCATGAAGACGTAAGAGAATGCCAGGTCGGTTGCCGTCACGCTTAACGCGTTGATTTTATTCGCAAGGATTGCCACATAGATGTTTCACATCAAAATTTATACTTATAGCAGTATATAAAGGGCCACGTAAACATTTCATGGAAAACAAGTAAGATTTGTTCGCCGCCCACGAAGTTGTTAAGCTCAGTACACACAATGTCGCTACAAACTTACAATGTAAACATAAACAAAGATAAACACATCTCACATAAAAGATTCCATGCATCTGCAATATGTTTTTGATATTTTGAAAGTGCAATTTTCGGAAATCATCACTTAGTTCCAAAATGTACGAAAAGAATTTGTGATGTAAGCATTACGTACCAGGTTCCAGTACATTGAACATGTAGATACCCACCAAAATTCACTGTTTTATACACTTCGATGCTTTTATCACTTGCTCTTTTATTAAGACTAAAAAAATAACAACATGAGGACACATTTTTACATTTAAAATTATTTCATCGTTTTTAAGAATACCAGCTGCCATAACAATATGCTTTAAATATTAACTAAATTTGAAAGTTTAAAATATTTTTATGAAACTATCTCTAGATATACATCTTTTATATATATTATCTAGATCTATGGTATTTTCCCAAAGACCGATAGCAGACGTTTTAAATCAGTATAATAGGAAATTAATAGTATGAGTATGCAACCAAGCTTATTACCCTTTATAAACGACACCCACGCTTCTATATCCCTACTTTCAGAAAATATTACAAACTCGGTTTAAAGACTCTGATGTGAATATCAAAGCTTATCTGTACCGCCCACGTCTGACACTTGTGTTTTGGCGACCTTAAATAGATATTTCGTCTTTCGATCGTTCTATATGCTTAGAACGGGCGTTGGTATATTCATCTATATCGGCCATGTTGCAGAAAATCTGCCTCATATTGTACCGGGTTTACAGCAGTGGCCTGAGAAGTTTGACCTGGTGTCTTATTACCCTATCGCCATGAAGTCACTGTCCAATGGTTGAGGTTTCTGGTATCTGACAGTAATTTCTACCTAATTCTCCTTTAAATCTAATTAAATGGAGAGGCATCACAACTAAACTGCGTTAACATACTCAAATCGTAGTTCTGCCACATTTAAGACCAAGATAAGAATATCATTTTACGGGCATCCGAATAGTATTTTCATAAGGATACCGCTAAGTGAGGGCATAATAACGTCGCGTCTCGTTGGCTAGACAGACATGAATCAACTTTTCTTGGAATTTCCATGATAAATTCAACGATCCTTTGTTAGATAGTAAAATTTTCTTTTTACTTATAATTTCATTCAGATGTTAGAGCAACTTATAGGCTATTTGTATATATTTTATTGCTTAAGTATACAAATTGAGAGCTATTTAAAATTAAAAACAAACAATAATAATAACTGCAAATCTTACATGAAATATATAAAACTAATTAACATAAAAGCCTAAGGTAAACAATCTAAGGGGAATCCGTGCCCATGTGGCATGGTACTAAAAACGCTGGCTGTATTCCCGCGATGAATAGCGATTGCAATCTTCAGCGCAAGATATCATCCATCCCTTTTGTCATCAGCAGCTTTGATCAAACTTGGGAAATATGGATTATACGAAGCATTTGGATACATATTCACCTTTTTTATTTTTTATTTATGTTAGAAGAATAGCAACCCAGTGCGCGGCAGCTGGATGCCAACCGATCTCTGTCGCCCATGGTCATTCATATCCAACCTCAAACAGGAAGTCCTATCTGAGATCGTAAGTAGCGTTACAATTTCTGTGGATTAAAACGGTGGCCTCGCTTGTAAGCATACCTAGGCACTATTTAATACAAATTGAATATCTTGAAACAAATTGGCACGTAGACAGCACAATATAAATATATGAACAAACTTTATATACGAGGATAGTGAATAACCTCTGACAAGTGTTTTTTGAAAATTGACCGCTTGTGAAGATTACATAGGGGTCGAATATTTGTAAGGAGCGTGACTTAATAAATGAATATTCTGGAATATCTTTTTTCAAATAAATGCAGAAATTAATCTTTAAGCTTGAAATGAGTCCGTTTATAAATAATTGTAGATATTTATAAAGAAAAGTGACTGAGTGTAACTTTTCAGGACGCCTGAAAACGTCGTATTTTAGCCAATTAACATTAACTTGTAAATTATCATTAAGAATGTTGATAATAGGATTCCACTATTCTAAAAACTGACGACTTAGCTATCGTCAAATGTAAATTATTTAAATCTACTTGCCACCTTTATAAACTTTGATTCATTATACATAGCTTTTATGTTTGCCCTTTAGGGAGAGAAATGTCAAAGATCACGAAGCCTTTCAATATCTGAAATTTCCAGTAAATAAATCTTGTAGCGTAAAATCGTTTGCGTCGTACTTATAAAAAGATTCTATTCGTAGGACTAATTTATAACGATTGTTTATTTCATTGAACTGTATTGACGGAGGGTCTATTGTACAAAGCCATTTTACAGGTCGCAGTTCTATATATTCTGTCCTGGTAATTAACACCCCGCCCTCAAAATCCGCTATAAAGCAATTCTTTTCTTTCGGTTTGAGATACGGCTGCCGGGCACACTTTAAACGAACGATTATCTTAGTCATGATGGTGATGACGTTTTACTTCTCAGGAATAACAACGCATATACATAGAACTCACTCCACTCACTCCTGTTTTCTCAATTTCAGTCCTGTTTGAAATTATATGAGAATGTCCTAAATGAGGTTATATGTGGGCTGTAACTACTTAACTTCAGATGACCAACATGCTCGTTTGTAACTCTTCTCACTTAAAAATACACGTTATGCTGCTATTTCCTTTTTATATATGTATCTCAACTTTTTTCTTACCACTACAACACCGGTTTCAAATGTAGACATTAGTTGTTAGGAACACTATGTAGACTGTTCCTGTAACTCGAAATCGGAATACTGCTAAGGTAACTCTTTGGTGCTTTAGGTGTACAAAAGAAAGCTCTTGGGATTGCAGGCAGTGAGATGGAAGCTCGAGCTGGTGAGCCAAGCGACGCAGGGAAGGACCACAGCTTGGGTGGCCCCTCGATTTGTAAACACTTGACGATATTAGGGATAACACGACTCTACTCAGGATGGACCCCAGAGAGTGTTATGCTAGGAGGTTACTGATTTTTCGTTTCCAATCCCAGATCCTCACATAGCACCAAAGATGGCCAACGAAGTGTGGAAATAATAATCTGGTATCGCTCCCAGATATCGGATATCTATAAAGTTTTTCTAACCGCGACAAAAAAGGTACACTGTGTAAACAAAAACATGTAAATGTCATTAACAGTTACATCCAAAACAGATTCATAGCAACAAGTAGAAACAACAATGCCTACAACCTTCAAATAGCAATATCCCATGAAACTGAACATTCGTTAAACTTTGCATAGAAAACAAAAGAACCATTAGCAATCTTACGCCTCTATTGGCACAGAAAATGGAATCTCTAGTTCGCTTAACAAGTACTGTCATACATATAGCTAGGTTCTGCCAACGTTGATTCAAATAGGCCCAGTGACGTCATTCGGAAAGGCACATTTGTATATTAGTTTGACGTTTAGAAGTAAATAAAATTATACAGTCATTTCATACTTAGTACTTCTCTTCTATCTTTCCTAACATATTTATGTTAACATATAACATTAAACCTACCTTTTACTTCATTGTCTATACGTCTTTGTGTATGTGTATTGTGTATGTTTTGAATAAAATTGAACCGTATGATTTATGTCATTTAGAATTCTGTAAAATTTAGGTCACGTTCAGAAACCCAAAAAATCTTACTTTAGAAATATGTAAATGCTCCCGTGGGCCTATGTCAATAAAACAAAATAATTAGGTTTAGTGTAACTATATTAAGAAATGAGAGGCGTGGTTTAGCGTACCTTAATTGTTTTACTTGAACCTTTACAAAAGAATAACTTATCCTTTACAAGCTATTTGGGATAGATATTCTCATTTAACAGGATTAACCCCAATTAGGGGCAGCCGCCGACGCAAACTTGTGTCTGTCATTACGTAACTCCTACGTCCACCGAATTGATTTTTGTTTTCACGAACCCCTGACAACGCATGCGCGATTATTTACGCACACATTCGCTACAATCCCCTACACACATACGCCTCACTGCTTCAATACATAACAATTCTAACTTTAGTCCACTGTAAATAAAGTCCAAGTTCGTTCTGTATCATAACGTATATTTTTAGACCATTCGTACCTATTAAGGAAAATACAGACGCGCCCTCTGCCATACAAATCGGGAAACCCATTCGCGGAAGGTTTTCTTTTCTGTCTGTATTTTCTGATATTTCGCATATTTAATGCCATTCTTTCACTTTTCTGCATTGTATTAGCTTCAAACATTTGTTATCGCGTGTGCTTTTGCATAGGCGTGTGGTTTGGGGTGATTTTTGACAGGGAAAGGTGTGACTAAAAATAGATCGTCACCCGATTTGCTCGAAGGGAAATCTAGTGAGCATCCCATTCATAAAGTACATTCATTTCATTCTGGGCAGTGGCTGAACTAAGTCGGGAACGATAAATTACTAAGTTATCAGTGAATGAACAGTATTTGCATATAAGACTGTGTAGTGGTTTATTGATTAAGCCGCCATCGATTGAAATTCGACGTCTTCCCAGCTAAGCGCATCGACAGATAAAATGTAAGTACATAATCTGCGTCTTACACAAATCTCTTCATTTTACACGACGAAATTTCAAAAATATATTGTCAGTCTTTTTATTTTTTATCAATATGCACTGGAAACAGTTATTACGTAGTAGTCACTACTTTCTAGTAGGTACTAATCTTGTACAAATCCTAGCATATACATATGTAAGTATGAAATATTCATAGTTAAGATTTATTATCATATATTTACTGATGTACACCGTTTTATTTTAAAATATTTACAATCGTATAGCGTTATTTTAACTGAATTCCACTTTATTTTTAATTCGGCCGACTTTTTTTATTTAAAATTAATGCAGTCTCGAACCATATGTTAATGCATAAAATAAGGCACGTGTCATTAATTTTAACATACTAATATTGAAACACGAAGTATTTACGTATTCCTGCCTATAACGAGTAAAATATCAAAGTAGGGGCTAAAAGGGCAAATACATATACCAAAGGTGAATTTAGATAATCTCTACTAATGGGCGATGTCCCTATTTTATCTTTATGTGTCCGTAGAACGTTTAATCATTCAAAAGGGAGTAAGCAAGATACTCTTTCTTAATTTTTCAAACAATTAGTCCCGTGTTTGATAGACGCGGCCAGTGATAAGTGCTGGTTCATATCTCTAGCAGAGGATTGTGATTGCTATTCAACGCGGGAATGTAGCTCGCGTTCTTGGAACCATGACACATGGTCACGGATTCCCTTTAGATTGTTTAGGTTAGACATTTAATATAATTACTTTTAAGATTTTCATTATTGTAATTAAAATGTGAATAAAGTTTACTCTTTTTTTAACTATTATTATTTTTAGATTAGAAGTCAAGCACGTCACGAATAAGGTGGTAAATATGTATTGTAAATAACACCTTATATTTGGTATGCCGAAACTCTACAAAATGTGACATTTATATGATATTTCATAGAGTAATCGATGATAAATTTAATTGAGAATTGCGCATAATATCTGCATCCGGTGATTACAACGGTTTATAATGCTAATATTTTGTAATGATGGATTTAACCAAATGATTCGGTCGTTCACGCACTCATCTTCGGTACATTAATTTACTATGTATATAATTTATTATCTAATTAGTTTTAGTATTTAAGCATAATTTAATCTATATTTATATTTCTGATAGGTAATAGAACGTGATAGTTCGATCTGGGAGATATTATTTCGCCCTCAACATCCACCGTAAAGCAACTCCTGTACTTCGGTTAGGGAGATACTGTTACCAACTACACTAAGAAGCGAGGCAATCATCTTAATCTAGTGGAGTGGCATCGCATCCACGTACGATCTAAGAAGATATTGCATGTCCATGGGCTGCAGCGGCTACTTCGATTTCTTCATTCAAATTCTTCTCGGATAAAAAATAACGAAGAAATATTTGATAATCTCTAGAACAAGACTATGCTTTATACTTACCCTAGTTTTTGAACATAAAAATGTGGTTATAGATTCAAAGACAACCACATGCCCGCTAACGTTTACGTACCGCTACGAGACATTCTCAGTTCATTATTATAATCAATCGTTTTCAGAAAGCTCACATCTGAATGCGACCTACTTTTGCTCACGTTATTTTCTCATTCATCAAAGAAATAAGTAAACAGCTACCAACAAAGGAAGATTGGATGTTGAGCGTGTCGGCTTTAAACATTAATGGAATATCGATCTCATATTCTACTCCTTTCATGTTGGTTCCCTAGAATAAAGGAATATTTTAGGTGTTTTCATTTATACTGCATAGAGGTACAAGGAACCGTTATTACAAATTATGACTTGCGTTAACAATGAAGGAACATCCTAAAATAAGCTACTTGTCGGGACGTTTTCCATCAAGCTCTCTCATGTCATGTAAAGTCTACCAATCGGCGATTAACCTACCTCTAATACTATGGTCTAAATATTCTTAATCGAAGATTAGATCCATGTCCAACAATGGGACAGTAATAGGTTAAAGATGATGAGGAAAGGATCTTTTTGGTTCGACCGGGAAGTATTTCTAGTGAGAAATATATGGTAATCAATTTAATTTTTTTAATAATCTAGCAACCCGTAACAATTTCGATTTATTGAACCGAATTGAGTTCACTGAAAAAAATATTATTATTATATGATAGATCTATATTAACTAAATAATATATATATAACTATACTAATACACTAACTAAAATAAGCGTAATTGATAATCTTAATCAATGTAATAAATATTAAAAACATTAATAAATTATGAACCAACCTGTTACGGTAACTCTCAATTGCGAATAAAATTTAATTTTACGTGAGTAACGAGCAAAAAATATGCTATTTTTCTTAAAATTGATAATGATAGACAATAAACGGAGGGTTTCTTTTGTAAGCTTTCTAAAACCTTTTGTTTTCGATGGTAGTAAATAAAATATGCCTTTTCTTTTTGACAGTACCCTTCAGAGTTTTTACGGCATTAAAGTCTGTAACATTTGTGGTCCTAAATGTTAGGTGTCTAGGCCTAAGTGAGCACTTTCATGACGTGAAATTTAGAACGCAGTTATAAAATAAATTTCTAATTGTTTGGTACATTTGATATTGATGGCTTTATAGAAACATGCAACCAACATTTAGTAATCGTCGATTTTGTTTATTTACATTTTAATTACAATAATGAAAATCTTAAAATTATAATAAAGCCTAACCTAAACAATCTAAAGGGAGTGCCTATGCGGCATGGTTCCAAGAACCGCAATTCTCTGCGCGAGGTATGAACCGTGGGTGTAGAGAATAAAATGGACTAGGCCATAATCACCACGCTGGCCAAATGCGAATTATTACACTTCACACATCTACCAAGACTTTACGGAGAAGTCTCAGACATGCAAGCTTCCCCAATTTTTTCTTTCGCCAAGGAAGCAGTGATTTTTTTTTATACAAATTATTAATAATTCATTTTAATATGTCATTATTATTCTTTGTTGAATGAATAAACAAGAAAAATAATGGTAAATATAAAAATTAACTCACATTTTTAAATAATATTACAGAAATTACATTGTTAATTTAAAACTACTTTTGAGACGTAAAAAATCTCAAGAAAACTTTTCCGTTACTTGGTTGGAAAAGAAAGTTTCTGTTCTTATACCAAAGAGTAATGCGTTCCCCAAACACAATTTAATTATGAGTTCTTGCAAGTTAACCGAGGGATTAGGGTTGGAAAGCCTTCTAAGAACTACAGCTGGCAGAATTTTAAATTGAATTTCGTGTAGCACGCTACAGTTGTAAAAAAGGTTTTTGTAGGGCTGACGTGACAATGACTGCAGCTTGCTTTAACAAAAAACTACTATAAACTGTCCATTTAACATATTTTATAAACCCGCTTTGTAAACTTAGATATTTATTTTTAAACAATTTTCTCCACTCAACCTTTGTGTAAGTTTCTACATGACCTGTGACATTCTTCATAAAGTCATTCTTTAAGGAAACGTCTTTCTAGGAAAAACGTCTAGTTTTTATGTGAATAGTTTAAAAAAATATTTATTAGTTTCATTGGCATCATACCAAGAATATAATAGTTGGCAAGTTTAACCTCATGGCTGCTATTTGATATGAACTTTATTATTTACTAGCTGAGCCCATGACTTAGTTTGCGTGTTCTAAGATAAAAATAGCATTGGTTACTCCTAATAACACCGATTCGGATGTAACCCGGAACAAACAGACAGACAAAAATAAATATAAAAATGCTTTCCTTACATTTACCGTATATACATGTACATTAAGAATGTAATAGTTCAATATTACAAACGTACACTGCCATTTCCTTTATAGTTGTACACTATATATCTATATTATATGTATATTAGTTAAATTAAACGCGGTAAACCCAGAACCATTATATTGTAGAATGGAAAATGAACGTAATTAAAATTTCAAACCACGTTCCGTATACTCTGACATGCGGGTAGAAAGTTCTATTTGATTTAATCTTAAACTAAGTTGCGCAGCTCTAAAATATAATTATTCGTACAGTAATTTTGTTAACGTCATTAAAGGGTTGGACACGTACATATGCGTATATCCTCAAAACTGGGGAAGTATAGAAGCATGCCCAACCATATTAGTCCAAAAAGGATTTGTGGAAAACCTCTACCAGTTTCTGTAGAATTTAAGCCATGTTGAGTTTTATTAACCGCTGCTTAAGACTTAGGAACTCCAATCCTTAAGACATCCGACGAAGTTTAACGAATACTATTCAATAGTGACAACCGTGACTAACAGCTTAATGATTCCCGGGCTTAGCACGAACTTAGTTCGTACTTCAGAGGTATTCCATATAGCTATATAATGCATATATACGTGTTTTAACTAGAACACTATGGGGAATTATATAACCATAGCAGATAGAACGTTAAAACTTAAGTGTCTAAATGAAAGCAACCTATTTTTAGAATACATGAAAATTTCATTGAATTTACATAAGTATTATGACATAATTGAAGCTAGAAAAATTATGACACAAATGAGATAGTTTGACAATTTTAAATTAAAGTCATAATCGTCAGTAACTGTCTGTTACTATTGCATTGTAATATTTGAATTAACACATTAAGTTACGTATTTTTTAATATCCGAAACTGTTATTTTATGTTTGGCAAACTGTAACTGGAAGCTGTTTAACATCACACCTAATTCTGCTGAAAAACCACAATAAGTGGGTGTCGATTACAGGACTTTAGAAGAGACACTAATAATGTAAGTTACTTTTTTTAGTCACCCACTTACAATAAAAATTGATTGCATAATTATATATTGAAGGAGAAGATACTATAATCAGGTGTCGATTGGTGACCACTAGTGGTCAAATTTTAGACGCACTTACGTGCTTCTGAGAACATGTTAGACAGTCAGTCCCAGTTTATCGATAGGTCCTGACACCTCCGCCTTATGGTCGGCTCAAAAACACCAGCAATACATATGTATATAGTTATACAGTATCACCAGCAATAGACATTGGAGCGTTTTGTTTGAGAGTGGTTTGAACACTCAAAGTAAATGGAAAATACAGTACAATGGGGTGCAATACTTTGAATATCGTATTACTGCCACACCATTTTTTTTCATTTGTAGATTATAGAGAGAAAATTTATAATAAATGAAGATAACTATAAGTACATTCCTTCAACTATATGTACAAAATAATACGATTACATTGAAATTCAATCCCCTTTGAAGGATACTATTCAAACACAAAGAACTTACTTTACCCATAATTTGAATTTACCTTGTCCATTGGAACGAACAAAGAACTTTTAATCCAATACGACCAGAACACGTATTAATTTACTTTCGTGCTACATTCACTAAAACTTCTTGAGTACTTACAAAAAGTTTTATATTGTGTTAGTACTTTAGATTAGGAATATCGAATATAATTGAAGAGGTCATTGGCATCCATTGGTATAGTTTCGGTCTTCAACTCATACGAAGATTCTATCTTAATATATATTTTTGTGACTTATAAGAAAAACTAAGAAATATACAGGTTATTTGATGTCAAGTGGTTTCGGCAGCCAATGCATGTACACATTTAAGTTTAAACTAATAAGGAGGTCTAGTCTAAGATTGTATGTTGATAAGTAACTACTATTAAGGAACGAGCTAGTCTCCTCCTTGTTAGCCGGCAACCACACCTCTCCAACCGCAAGAAAAGCTACTTCACAGCGGATTATTAGGGCTACGGTGATATCTCTCTAGTCGAAATATAGTTTAACCACCTATCAATTAGTACTCACTAATTTTATGTTTTCAAAATATACAATGCTTAAAATAAAAATAAACAATACTCAATTACAATTAAATGTAATTGGACAACGCTGATTGCACATATACTTGAAACATTTATACCTAGATTAATAATAGGTTAACTATCAAAAACGGTATAGAATACTAATTTTGTTAATTAATTATTGATAAAAAAAATATGTAAACCGATACACGTTGGCGGAAAAATGACTATCGAACGGCAACCACGTCAAGGCGAAAGGAGCAGTGTCCTTCTTCCGACCAGGTGGACTGAAGACATAAAAATAACAGCAGAAAACTGTTGGCTTCAGTGAGCCCATGTACAGTTGGATTTGCGTCAGTTATGCATGGCTTATGTCCTGCATGTCGACTTCAAAAAACTAGAGGTAAACAGTTGAATGTATGGGAACAATATAAAAGTATGTATATTAACGATCAATATTGTAACTACTGTAATTACTGTAAGTACTAGAACAATATTAGAATCTGTAATAATTTCGTCTGAGTAACGAATAAAAACCACATTACATTGCCTATAACAAATCATTATTGTTGCGAGTGATGAACATCGTGAAGCCTGAAAATGTACGCACGTGAAGAGATGAAAATATACCGTTGACGTGAAAATCCAATTTGCCTCATGGATATTTATTTTCCACATCATATTTATTTATTTGCTGGAATTGAACCTTTGTTTGCGCCAATGTAACTTGTAAATACAATATTGTAACAGTGTTTTGCTCCACAATCCACAAAAACATGTTCCTAATTTGTAAATTAGAAATTACTAGCTGTACCCTGCGCGCGTTGCTACGCAACCAATTAAAATAAATTTGAAGGAAAGACATTACACAAAAATT
>DWON01001077.1:0-26560 GCA_018251015.1 Phocides pigmalion okeechobee | reverse complement strand
GATTCAAATCGTGTTTGTGGTTGTACGTGGATGTCTATTGGCGGCGACTACTTAACATCAAGTGGTTTTCATGCTCGTTTGCTGCTCTTCTTACATAAAAAATAAGCATAACCAACGACCTCAAAACATAATAGCTATACGCCCAGCAAAAATGTCCAACGTTGGTAATAATCGACACAGCAATTATTACGGTCTAATGAAATTGCTCGTCGAAGGAGCGTGACGTCATTGTTTCCGGTCCATGAATATTAATGACGTTTGTCGTGTTGGCTTGCAATTTATCAAAAACTATACTCTTTTAATGAAACTGTGGAAGTAAACGAGCTTGCAGACCATATGAGGGTTTTTTATGTGAGAAGAGTAGCAAACAAGCATGAAAACCATCTGATTTTAAGTAGTCGCAGCCCATAGACATCCACATACAACCACAAACAGGACCAAAATCCTATCTGAGCTCGAACGTAAATACGTAGCTACTCTTGAGGACTAAGATTGTCGCCTGGCTTCAAAGTGTATCTATGAACCAATTGCAAATAGAACGGAGTCCAGCCTAAAGCTGCTCAGAAATAAGTTGTTATTCTTTATTTATTTATTTATTAGGTTTACCAACGATTGTTACATTGATAAGAACTCAAACTACTTACATACTAAATTCTTAACTACTAATGGTCATATATAAATTTTCACGTGTGGAGAACTATAGTTAGATCGGGGAGGTACCATCGCTGTCCTCATAACCCTTATAACATTACTTGTGTTTCGGTTGGAGAAGTGTGGGTGCCGGCTACAATTTGAAGCGAGGCGAACATCTTAGTCTTTAGGAGTAGAACACATCTACGTTCAAGCTCAGATAGAATTTCAGTCGTGTTTGTTTGTACGTGGATGTCTGTGGGTTGCAACCCTTTTTACATAAGAAATACTTTTACTACATATCTACATATATTTGATATGTGGTAGAACAAAAGTTTGATTCGGGAGGTACTACCGACTTCATAATCCGCCTTAAATCAGGTCATTGGAGAAGTGCGATTGAGAGATTTACAAGCGAGGCTATCATTTCAGTGTCGTGTCTATGGGCTAAAAAAAATAAAAAAAATCAAATAATATATAAATATAAAAAATTTTTTTTTTTTGATGGCAAGCGACTACTTAGCCTCGGGTGGTTTGCATGCTCGTTTGCTATTCTCACATAAAAGAGAGCTAGCGACAACACACTAATTGCACATATCACCTGGGAGTATAAAAGTAATTATCGCATTATCGTTATTAGTGTTTCGCTAGTACTTATTGCCTTTAATAACTGAGCGATCGTTGCTCGTTCCCGAGAGATTTTTGCGTGTGCTTCAGATATTAATCGTAAATGGAACACGTGCTTTTAATACACGATATCAATTTTCTTTTGTGTTGGAACAGTGGTAAACGAGTGTGCAAGCTATCTTTTTTATGTTAGAAGAGTAGCATACCACCTGATGTTGAGTAGTCATACGCAGACCATAGGCATCCAAGTACAACCATAAACACGACTGAAATCCTATCTGAGCTCGGACGTAGATACGTTGCTACTCCTTAGGACTAAGATCGTTGTTCCGCTTTCAAGCCGTAGTCGGCAACCGCACCTCCCCAACCGAAACGCAAGTAATGCTTTACGGCGGATTATGAAGGCGGCGGAGGTACTTATAGTTTTCCCATCTTTATCTTAAGTTAAATTGTCCCAGCGACCCATTGACATTTACTTCTAACCTCAAACAGGACCAGAGTGCTGTTTACGTCGTGCATAGAAGCTTTGCCATTCTTGAGGACTGCGACGGTCTCTACGCTTGTGAGTCTAGCCAACTACCTCACCTTCCTAACATAAGCACTATAATTTCTTAAGAGGAGAGATGTGGTACCTCCCCTCCGAACGAATGGTCTATCACGTATGACAATCTTTCTTACAACTTTACTAAACACACGCTACACAACGATTGGCGCGTGAAGTCACCAGCGGTCACCCATACAACTTTTGACCGCACCTAACGTGGCTCAACTTTGATGAAATATTAGGCTAAATACATCTATACTCTCCTAAATATATTAAATTCATTTTATATAAACGTTTCTCATTACAGTATCGTAACGTACTTACGAGAAAACTTCAGTGGTTCAGAAATGCTTTTTTTACATAATTTGTAATTTTCAAATAAACTTTCCTAAAACAACCTGTAAATCCCTTAGGCATGTGTTCTTAAACAGAAAACAAAACATCCAAACATATTACATGAAAACAACCAATTCCGTGACAAACAATCGGTCACGTGAGGTGACAGCTTATCGTCACGTCACGTATCAAGCGTGTCCCGTCGACCGATATCACTATCGGATTATTTAAAAATATTTCCCCAGACGACGAAGGGAATGCTGTCCTTAATGCGGATATCGTAAGGATTCAGATTGTCTGGAAGAGACATTTGTCTGTGTGTTTGTGCTGCTAATCTTAGAAATGGCTTAACCGATTTCGATGCCGTTTCAATTCAGCCTTTTTATGGGTCTATAAATAAAGAAATTAACTTAAAAATAATGTCAATTGCAGGTATATGAGAAGGGCAAATAGGCCGCAGCTTAATAAGTAACTTAAGATTAGAAAACATTGAATCCATGAAGGAGACATTTTTGTTGACAAACAGAACAGAAGTTCTGTTTAAGGAGGGACGCGGATGCGTTCCTACTCTTGAGGACTAAGATGGTCGCCTCCAATAATGTGTATCCGGCAACCACACCTCCCCAACCGAAACACAATACATGAAGAACATGTTGCTTTACGGTGACAGTGGTGCCGCCCCGGGCGAGCTCTAACAGCTCTACCACCTTTCAGTTTCTAAAACAACAGTAATATATTGGTACATTTAATTGTGTTATTAATATGTATACTTATTTAAAATAATTTTATATGCATCTCACATCTGTAATTCAATTACTTTTAAATAAATTTTAAAATCTTTGTCTACATGACAGGAACTCAGTGACGATCGTAAATTCCGTAGTCACATCTAGCAAACTATTCATCTTTGCACAAATTTAAACAAATCACAGCTCTTTGACAACGACGAACCTTTGACAGAAAGACGTTTATGATAGTAAATTCTGTAGTCACTTCCAGACAATCTTAAGTATTTTATATCTATGTACAAGTCCAGTACCCACGCCCCTTGCGGCCGACAGTCGCTAATCAAATATCTTTTCCGGTGCCCACGAGTTGACAACACACGACAGTGGTATGCGCTTCTCAAACTTTACGTCTAAAGATAAACATTTACATAACTGTGTCCTTTATAAGTGTACTTAATCTTGTTATTAAGCATTTCGCACTAAAAGAAGAGTCAGATGAATTGAAAATTGTACCATATTTTGAAGTTAGTTAACATGTAATAGACTAATAAACGGTAGTAAACATAAAAATATATCTTTCGACATCTTAATACTCTGAATGTTAACAGCAAGCATTTTTCTGTATTTTTAAATTGGGAAGGCCGAAGCCGCTTTACAAATAATTTAATTTAAAATTTTCAATTACACAGTATAAAAAAACGACTTGTTATGCTAAGGCAATATCTTTCAGGTCTTATTTTTAACAAAATTGAAAATAATCTATTTTCTAAAGTAATTTAAAGCTTTTGGCTTTATACATAATTTACACTTTCATTTCTAAAATGATTCTTCACCCGTTTGGGTGAGGAAGTCAGGAAGGAGCGTAGGGATGAGAAACTCGAAACTTTGAATATCGCTGGCCGTACGAGGAGCGAATGACAAATGATTAATAAAGCTAATAACCTTATTGCAACTGTGGGCGCGACACTCGATAGATATTTTGATGGTTGTCTGCAATGTAAAGAGAAATCCGAGCATATTCCATATATTTTTTATCTTTCTATACAAATAATAAAATCGTATCTGATCACTGTTTGTACTAGGAAAATATATGAGAAAAACTATTTTTAAAGGTGGGAGACCTATAGTTCGACCGGAGAGGTACCACCGCCGACCTCATATATTTCACTTATATATTTCCGTAAGCTTCTTTAAACAAATAGTGTGTTTTCATTACAATAGGGCCGTAAATAAAAAAAGTTTAGCAAGTTTGAAAGTTACGGGTACATAATCAGAATCAGAAAATTTGAGACATCCGAAAAAGTAAGTCCATATGACATGACGTGACGGAGCAGCTAATAAATAATATATTAATATATAATAATATTAAAATCTCATCAACATACCTAATGGGATATATATAAAAAATATAATAATGTAATGAATTTTCTATTCACAGCGAGTGAAAATGCAGCCAATTCAAGAACAAATCTCACACATAACTCCATCATAGCGGCGTCCAGCGAACGTTGGAGGAAGATCCCATCTTCCCGATAGGACATCCCTGGCACCGTTCCCGATGTAATGGGATTAAATCATGCGACATTAGCGTCGGAGCCGCCGTCGCCATAAATAATCCGCCTTTTATTAAACTCGTCGAGATAAATGATTATAGACTACGCTGTCCCCTTGTTTGTGCCCCCACGTCTTCCCATAGTGGACCATTGTGAGCTTTTTAATTAATGGCCGAAATATTTTTAATGGTCATTTTGTAATGATAGCTGGTCTCTCCTTAAGTATTCATCGTCAACTCATTATTGTTTCAGGTTTGGGCACGGGATTCTCCCCACAAGTGGGCGTGGGCTGACATATCCCTGCTTTTCCTATGCGTATTGGTAGAAATATTGGTTAGGTTAGGTTATATTCATGGTCAATCCATTTTTATCCCAGGTTTGGGCTCGGGTTTCGCCCCACAAACTGGACGTGGGTTGAGGGGTATTCCTGCTGCTCCTATGCCCTGTTTTTCCCTACAAGTGGGCTTGTGCTGGAGTAACTCTGCTGTTCCTATACGTATTAGTAGAGACATCAGATCATCAGTGTTAGAGGCAAATTAGTCTGTCAGATGTATTCAAACCACCCTAGTACCACAGATAAGATTTAACGACTGACTGTAAATAATTATATTTAAAAAACTCGTATATTCTCAAAAATCTTTAAAAATAAGGCTTATTCATTGAATAAAATGTTGACGATTAAAACTAGTTCTATAATTATAATGAAGAATAATTGCAATTGTGAGTGAAAAAATGTAGTAATTATTCATAGATTTTAATGTTACTTTGTTTTAGAGATTTCAAATTAATTTCTAAATTAATATGTTTATAAAAGTTTTAATTTTTTTGAATTGTATGCTGAAATTAGGTAGACTGTTGTATACCGACGAATTTTACTGTAAAACCACATCATATAAAATAGTGCAATATTCTATTCAACTAAACAAAAAATATGACAATTTGTAAGAGCTCTTGTAGGCCTACATAAAATAAGGAAAATCATACATTTTAGTATCATTTATAACAATGACTGCTTAATGTATTCTTCGAAGTAATATTTTTTTCTACTAGTGGTCACCCATCCAATTACCGACCGCGTTTGACGTGGCTCACTTTATTGATCATTTACGATCTCAACACGTCACTCGTCTTTAGGTGCTCCAAGCTTTATTACAATATAACATAAGAAAGTAAAAGTAATTATATATCAATGACAATCCGATATAAAATCCGGATCTCCCTTTGAGAAAATCACAGCTGCCAAGTATGGTGCATTGTCGTGGAATACATTCGTATGATCCAGCAATAATCTTACATTTAAACCCAACTGCCCCATAGCAATAAGAAACCGAACACAATTGAACTCCAAGACATTACCACTAAACCCCCTATTATAGCGGAAGACTAGTTATTGCCTGTAGCTTTCCTTGTTTTCCGGACTAATATTCTCGATAAGATACTTAATAGTATCAGGGGTCACTTTAGCAGAAATCCATGCTATTAAGTTATTGTTAAAACTACTTTGCAACAAACAGCTACGACCATGTATTATGGCATATAATGAACTATGTAGATAGGAAAGAAACACTAATTTGGCCTCACTTACAATGAAACCTGAAAACCAAAATACAACATGCACTATGTAATAAAAGGTTCCATAAAAGAAATAGGCGTGGTGGTTGCATGTTCCCTTAAAGTCTCCAAAAATCAAGTTGCCAATCTAGAACCGTCATTTTTGGCAGTCAGACCAAAAAAAGTAAATTTAAGGATCACGCAACCAAGATAAGGAAATCATTATGATGAAATATACAGACAGACACATCAAAATTATTAACTAATATAGATATAGGAGGAGGAGAGATTAAAGGCTACTTTACTCAATATGCCGTAAAATATGGCGCCATAAATACGGCGTTGAGGGCAGCCGCAAAGACGTGATCAAGTGCGTGGCGTTTCTGTAATCCCGTTAAAAATTGCCAAACAGAGAACAAACGGACAATGGCCCGTTATACATCAAGTGGCTTAAAAAGAGAGATGGTGCGAGAGTCCCGTGGAAAAAACGTGGAAATAGTCGAAGAAAATCACCTAGAAACTTTATTTATGTTATAGGGATAAAGTTTTGATTTGTACTATGAAGCATTGTTGAAAAATGGTTGGTCCGCTTAAAGGTGGGAGAACCATAGTTTGACCGGGGAGGTACCACCGTCGCCCTCATAATCCGCCGTGAAACATTGCTTTTGTTTCGGTTAGAGAGGTGCGGTTGCCTGCTACACTTCAAGCGAGACGACCATCTTAGTCCTTAGGAGTAGAGAAGTATCTACGTTCGAGCTCAGATAGGATTTCCGTCGTGTTTGCAGTTGTGGTGGTGGTTTGTATGCTAGTTTGCTACTCTTCTCACAAAAAAAATAAAAGATTCTACTCGCAAGCTCATTTACATATCGCCCATTTGCAACGGCAGTATGACATCTTAAAAACCTTGATTTTACACGAGACATTTTAAACTTAGATGACGTAATACGTAATACTGTTAAAGCATGTATATGTCAACTATTATGCAACTTATATAATAATTATAGTAATTATTATTTATCAAATAGAGTACACGAAATAATTACGTTTAAAAACGGAAAACCATATCGACCTCGAAATAACATAGTATCAGCTCAAACGAATGATATCACTGTCGTAAATTTAAAAATAGCATACATATATTTGATGGTCTTCAGCTGAAACTGTTGTATTAAATATATTGAGTGGGATACAAGTGACAATGGATGGCGGTGACAACTTACGATTAGGGACACTGCAGGTTGCGTCGATTCTTCGATTACATGAAGATGGTATTACGGATGACTTTATCTATTTATCAATTATTTATTACTTTGTCTATTTATCACCAACTATATGTTGTGGTCTTGAAGAAGGATTTCTGTTCTATATGGAGTTAATTATCATTGTCCATAAACGGTAGTGACGATTTAAAGTGTATCGGTAGGTGGACTGTATGTTCATTAAATGCTTCAATTTCATAAATTTTAAAGATGGTAGAGCAACCGTTACAACGGGGAGGTACCACTGCCTCCCTCATAATCCGCCATAGAATTCTTGTGTTTTGCGGGAGAAGGCAGGAATTTAGCCTTGCTTGATTTTGGATGTAGATGTCCATAGTCTGTAGAGATCATTTAAGATTAAGTGGTCTGTACGGTCCATACTACCACTATTTATTCAACATAATAAATAAATATACATTCATAAGTTTCGAGGGTCACTTATTTGGGATGAGTTTAGCCGTGACCACAAGACTTTGAACCAGTTGCATACTGGTTCAAAATATCGCCCATCAAAAATCAAACATCGTGAATCGTGATGCATAAATATGTATAAATTCCGCGATAATATTCATTTATAATTAGCGAAATCCACACGAAGGGGATTAAGATTTTCCAGATATTGAGAGAATTTTTCTTGCAGATGTTTCAAATCAAACGGAATTATCCGTCGTTTATAAAAACCGGCGATGACGTTCGAATACTTATCCGGGAGTTCGCGACAGATACGAATGGTGTGGTGCGAGTGTAATAGAGACTGGCGCGGTCAGACCGAATGACCGGCCGGACGGAGACAAAGGATCCGCTGTAATAAAGCGGGATTGATGAAAAAGCGCTAAGCCACGCCGATATAATACGTCGGTACAAGATACCGACGTCCCGCGTCTATAACCGTCCGTAACCGTCTTTGTTGTTTTTATATGATATAATCCAATTTATTAAAATCATTGAGATTTGATAATAGTAAGAGAAATAGCAATAGTCGTGTGAAATAGCAATAAGAGACGATTTATTGTAAAATAAAGGAATTTCGCATTTTCAATTGTCTCTTTAAATTCTTGAAACAATTCTTGCGTTTCGGGATGGATCAACGCTTCGTTTATCGGGTTCAAGTAGGAAACCTGTCTTAAACATATTGGCATCATTACAAATGTCTATGGGAGAATAGTATTTTAGATTCCTACTTAATTCCATAAAAATCTTTATAAAGTTCTGAATTCTTTTATCTGAACACCCTTTCAAACATTGTGCCTCTTATTTTTCTGTTAGTCTCTTATGCCTTAGACCAATAACCAAGACGTCTTCCCGTCGGCTTAATACAAAGCTATTGCTATTACGGAGATCGCAACGAGCCCGTCGACCATCGAACACTGCCCGGCTTACCGGACTCACTTTACCGGGATTTCGGATATGACGTAAAGCACTCACTCAGTACCACCCCGAACCACCCTATGACCGAGTTTTTCTCCGCTATTTATTAGCTTAAGTTACATTTGAGGATTATCTTCGGGATATGAGCGCTATTTGGTCGGTTCTACTTCGGGCGATCAATTTAACGACCTTGTCTTCGAAGATGAGGTAAAATATATTTATTTTAAGACGTGGATTTGTTGAAATGGAAAACTTAGTATTCAAGTTATCTTCTTTCACAAAAATATATATTAATATGTTTTTATAGCGTTATAATAAACAAGATAATATATTGCTTATTAAATTAGATATTATCTAGCTGTGTATCTGATGGTTTGGATGGTTTGGTCGCTGTTATCCATTTTAAATAACCCCAAAAAGAGTTGAAGTCAGTTAGGTCAGTCAAAGATGCGTTGCTACTCCTAAGTTCTAAATTGGTACGGCTCATATTCGAATATATTCTCTTTAATGACGCTATCTGGATCGGAACATGTGAAATAAAAGAGAATAGTACTTTTTGTATCAAACTTTTATTGTGGCCGAATAGGCCATTCTGCCTTAACGCGAATTCTGCCTGTGCCATTTGATAGAAATTGGTCAGTCTGCAATATGTAATACTAGGGAAGTCGACAATGCAGCGCCGACTTGAAACAAACATACTGTTGGCCGTTTTTTGAAGAATCCCATATTCTTTAAATAAAAAGAGAAAGAAAGGAATATACAGGCAACATTACAATAATTGGTCGTTGCAATCCACGGACATCCATACACATCCTCAAACAGAATTGAAGCCCTAATTGAGATCGAACGTAGAAGTCTGAGGATCTGAGGACTGACCGGCAACCGTACGTTTCTAACCGAAAAACAACAGTGCTTCATAAAGGATTACGAAACGGCGAAGGTACTTTTTCGGTTGAACTATAGTAATACTAATATTTAAATGTGATAGCGTTTGTGGAATCCTAAATCAGTGATGATGTCATCTCTGCACAAACACGTAGATGTCTGAACACAGGTACGTACCTACACAGTTCATTGTGAAACGCGAAAGAAAACCTCGCTTAATTAGATGCACAACTGTGAAAAGGCAATTACAATCAACTCGCCATATTCAAACAATACAACAACGTTAATGAAAGAGAAATGAGAGAAATTTCAATTCCCTTAAAGCAGAAACGACCCGTCGGTCAACCGACGCTTACTTATTTATTCAAAGCGGGCACAAAAAGCTGTATTGCTACAATATTTACAGTTGAACCGAAATTAGCGTTTCTTGCCATTTCCTTTGTTGGATATGAAACAGAATACACAACGCGCCCTGAAGGGACACCTGCCAACCATACGGGTCACAACATATATTAATAACACGTTAATTTATTAACAAGTAGTGTTTATCCTGGGATTAACTGAGAATAGTTTTAGTTGGACAACAAAGGACTGGAAGGGTTCAAAGCGAATTTCTTGTCGACATATTTACCTTAGGTGGAGGTGATAGTAATTTTACGCGCGAGAGGTCAGAGTTTTGGTTGAGAACAAACATTGTTCTCTGTAACGGAGGGTTGAGTAATCCATACCATGTAATTAGTAGTTTCGGCTATTATAGACTGTAATTGTAAAGGATTAAAGGTCAGTAATGACGGCGTAATGAGTAAATAAATGGATTATGTTTCGACAAATAAATACATTAATTACGCCTATGAAGATGTAGGACCAAATTTAACGTGTTGTAATTAAATTCGCTTTAACTTCAGAAATCAAATAAGGATAATTCTTTCTGCTGATAGTACATAAACACCCATACCCACAGCTAAACACTAAATTCATTTAAATGTGTGCCTAGAACCTGGAACCTTTTGATTTGTTGAATTATTAAATGAGCGCTGCGTCTTGCGGGTTAGAATGAAAAGATGTATCTTTGTAATTAAAATTGTAACCTATCTTGTAAGATAGGTTACAATTTAATATCTATTAAAACGTTACTATCCTTCTGACTGACTGACTGACTGACTCTGACGAGGTTAGATTCTTTTAAAGAAAAAACCGTTATCCTCCTTCTGTAGTGGCTTAAAAACTAGCAATAATAATGTAGTGAACACGAGTAGAGCCAGGGGTATATCTTGTGAAGATATAAAAATAATACCACCAAATCCACACGAGAGGTAGAGAAGCAAACAGGGATCACACAAAAGGTGGAGGTCCAGTGTAGGGATGCATTATTAATGACCACGAACCACAAACCACATCTATTGTTGCACTATTTAACCAAGTAGCCAGTACTGTGGGCGACATACCAAAATAGCTTGTATTCAAATAGCCAATTTTAGAAAAAAAAATCTATGTTCGAGTTCAGATAAGATTTCAGTCGTGTTTGTGGTTCCACGTCTATAGGCTGCGTCTGCTTAAAATTTGATGGTTAACATGCTCGTTTGCTACTATACGGACAACCGATGGGGCAGGAAGGTTCTCGAGTGGCGTCCCCCGACCAGGTGGACCGACGACCTGATAAGAATAGCGAGTAATTGCTGGATGCAGAAGGCACAGAGCCGGTCAGAGTGACGGCACCTGGGGGAGACCTATGTCCAGCAGTGGACACGAAAAGGCTGATGGAATTTTACTCTTCTTTAACTGGTATCAAAGTAGCTGAAATAAACCATAGCCGCTTTGCTACCCCTGAACACTAAGTTCAAACGTCTCCTTATGGAAAAATGTAAGTTAAATAGTGAAACAATAGACGAAGTCGCTGGTCGTTAATAATGCAAACTTTATATTCGGACCCGCGCCTTTAACGTGATCCTTATTTGCGTCTCCACCGCAGGTATTTGAGTTAGAAATGGTACAAATCTAATTTAGAATTTCAAAACTCTTATAAGTACATATGTATTGTCAGTAGCAAAAATAAGATCAATTTTGAAAATAGTTTGTCATAGTATTTGGTCGACATCTTGGGTTTTTTCCAATTCAAAATGCACATTAAAACCTATATTAGTGGAAACAAAAGTATTAATTATACTACTTTATATGTTTGGCCGGTCTGTAAATACATTTTTTATCCATTTCTATGATAAATGTTCGTTTTAAAATATACTGAGCCTAACACCGCCGTTTTCGAAAAAATATCTGTC
Source organism: Phocides pigmalion okeechobee (assembly GCA_018251015.1). Taxonomy (NCBI): domain Eukaryota; kingdom Metazoa; phylum Arthropoda; class Insecta; order Lepidoptera; family Hesperiidae; genus Phocides; species Phocides pigmalion. The sequence goes on along the minus strand of DWON01001077.1, from coordinate 14,803 downwards.
TATATTGTGTTTGTGTTGTGTGCTGTATGTGTGCTAACAATATATACTAAGAACAAGTTATTACGCAAAATATAGACTATGATAGTTACCATAAAAGAAACTTGAAACCGTTTTTATTGATTTATTAATTATTGATCAATTAAAAATTCCCAACAAAACGAGCGGCTAACACCTAGTATAATGCAATGTTTTAAAACAACACGTTACACGATAATTAAACTTAGTTGATGGCTCAGCAATGATAACATGTCATTTTATTAATGGATAATATTGAAAATATTTAATAATACATAATGAATGTTTAACATAAATATTTGCATTTCAAAAGAATATAACTAAAACTTTAAGAGCAAAACTAACCACATCAATTTATTTGTTACCCCAACCGACGCAGCCGTTCCAAAACAGTAGTTACGGCTGAAGAGAAAAATTCTATAAAGCACCAATTTCGATACTAGAGGGTGGTTTCGAAAATTTTCGACTTCCGTCGCGAAAAAAACAAAAAAAAAGAATCAGATTTCCGAGTGGGGAAACCCTTCAGTTTCCTGTGAAGTGGCGGTATAATTATCCCTTAATGATTCGTTCGGAGCATTCATCGGCGTGGCCCCGGTATTAATTTTTCCATGCATTGTGAACGTACATATTTAATTTGTATAAGAAATTCAGACAATATAAACACTAGATTTTTCAACTCAACTTTTATTTTAAGGGACACAGAAAACCACGCTCTGGCGTTAAAGATCTTTAACATTTTCGGTATAGAAGTATCCAATAAATATTCTACCAGGTAATAAAACCGATTTACAAAGTGATAGAACTTTAAGTATCGGTAACGGGAAGATACTTCCGGCACACTTCTATCGAGAAGCTGGTCCTGTGTTTTGGCAGAACCTTCGTCCGCAGAAGAAACAACGTTTGTAATCGACTTGAGATAGGAATTCAGTTCTACATGTATATATGTCTATACACCTTTGCCATAACCTATTTTACGTACAAAAAGTTCGTCAGCTGTTTTAACTTCATAAAAGTAAGTAGCGAATAAAAGGTAAGACCAGATATAAAGAACAATAAAACAAACGGCAGCAAATATACCACATCAGAGTCAATATCCCTGGCACATCGGCAGCACAGCGAGCGGTGCAAGTGTGCGGAAGTGCGCTTTCGAGTCGATTGTTCCACGAGATTTTAATAACGCGCCGCGCAAGGAACTCGACGCCGCATTGTTGACGGCAAGACGGCGCGACTGTTGTATTGTTGCACGCTGGTTCCGATATAGGCACCAGTTCTTACAGGTTCTATTAAATAAACATACAACAAACAACTGTTTTCTGTTACAATCTTATGAAAATCGATGGTTCGATCGAAGGTAACACTACCTTACCGATTACTCTTTTAAAGATGTCCTTGCTTTTGTCTTCTGATGGAAGTTTGCCCTAAATGAAGCAGTTTATAATGGCAATAATCATATAAGAATATTTTAGTCTGCCAAATATTTTAACATCTGAAACTATTAATGCTAGTTTTTCTACCACACAAATGTTGCTTATATATTGAAACATTATCAAATAATGTTTAAATGAGTTTTTACAGCATAGCTGTTTGAAAGTTCGCAATTTATATACCAAAAAAATACTACAGCGCTAGTAGTCGTAATAAATCAACACAAATAGTACTAAGTAAACATTCAATATTGTTGTCGAAATAAATTCATACTTTTAATTTAAACATTCCATCAATATTTAATACTTACTTTTGTAAAATTCACAAAATGTATGTTATGTATGTTGGTACGTGAGCGACACATGGAATCAAAATTAAAGGACAAATTAGTTCACGTCAAGCAATATTTTTTGTTAGACGAAATGTCTCATGCAAGATTTATCACGTTCGTAAATAAGGTTTCATAAGATGAGTGATAAACTCATCGTTATTATCACACAATATATAATCAAACATAAATTTTTAATCTTTAATGAAATTTTGATAGATACATTTATAATCACTACCAGAATGTAAATTTTAAATCTTTAATGAAGTTTTAAACACTTAACCAAACCAGTATTTAGCGTCAAAACCTAAATCATACTCAAGAGGTCGTCAAGACAGGGGCACGCAATATCTCGTCTATTAAAACACAGTCCATTATCAAGGGTCCCTCCTCACCGACCGTTTAGCCGCTTTGTCCTCCACCAAAACCTTGGTTTTACTGCCAATAAATAACGTCATTACCTGTTCGGGGGCACCCTAAAGCATCTTGAGGAACAATAAGCAAATGTGGGACGCTATTAAATCTATATAAACTGGCCCACATATCAGCGCCAGTTTATTAAACGCGATGTCTGTCGCACTGACACAGATCAAAGATTTAGTGGATTGAAATTATCGTTCTAGAGCTGTTAGAAATTTCAGTGCTTCGACCTTAGCGTTACAATTAACATATTTTTTGTAAATTATTTGCGCTACTTTAGGTCTAGGCAAAAACATTTACTCATGACATAAGTCTAGCAAACGTGCAATTGGTTATAGATCAGTCACCTTCCTTTTGATTGGCTCTAAGGTGATTGAAAATGTTCATGGTCTGGAGTAAATGGACTTTACATTAACGGGCGATATGGTGGTACTAAAAAAATTGGGCAAATAACACACATGACTATATTATGTAGCTAGTATTTTAACTGCATACACTATTCATGCATGGTATTCCTCAAAATTTTGAATAAAACAAACAAATGTAAAAGAACTAAAGCAAATAAACGTGGTAAGTTAAGGATCGACATACATAAATGTTTCGTTATAAACTGTTTCGACGCGTTAATGTTGATCGCGTACAACTTGCAGTGAGACAAATAGTCAAGGAAAGGGCTTAAAGAGTTTTAGACACATTAAAGTTGTAAGGACATGTGTAATACCAAGTTTTATAATGACTAAGTCCTTAAGTGGTAATTCGGGAAGTATCGTGAAGTTCCGAAGGTTTGGGGTTATCAGCAACTTTCAGTTAATAGTCGCTTTATGACACACGCGTTGTTTGGAACTATGTAATTGGTTTTTGGGGACAGAACTGTACACAATAGTTAGGAAATGCTTTTGAAATTAAAAATCATTTGAGATGCAGCGACGATTGCTGCTAAAACAAGTTTACATTTTTTAAATTATACTGTCTGTATTTTTCAATGAAAAAATGAAATATGAAAGTGGAAAAAAATTACAAGGCTTTTCGAAAAACAAATAGTAAGGCAATAAAAATACAAAGTGGTTTTTTTTTCTACAGAAAGATCAAATGTGAAAAAAGCTCATCTATTCGTGATTTATAAGAAAATGTTAAACACCTTTTATACCGTATCTTGGTTTGAACTAAGGGTGGTACACATACACAAAGTATTCTAAATTCGTTTTTAGATTCCCCTTTAATCCTATTTAAAAATTGATTATAGATATTCATTGGCGACGCTTACTACTTATTTTTTACGAGGGTTAAATAATCGTTTGCTACTTCTAAGCTATAAAGAAAAACAACAACAAAATATGTACACGTATCGAAATCCACGAAACAATGATCTCAGCCAATGGCGCACATTTTTCCCTTCACAGGCAGCGGGGGCAATTATCTACATCTCGGACACAACGGAGCAGACGTCCTCGACTCACAATGGCGGCCACTCGAGGTCTCGCTGTAACGAATCCTCTACTTGCACTATCAACCGGTCCCTTGCGAAACTGGAACGAGATTGTTTGTGCGACACCCCCTACCAGTTAATGATGTATGGGAGGGGGGGCGTTCATTAAATGCTGTTTGTCGACGCGCTTTTTTTAAATTTCATCCCCGCTCTTGGAAAAATATTTTCTGTGAATGTTCCCTGATTAGTAGGTATATTGTGAAAGAACTGAAAGAAACGCTGCTCGAGTGAAATTTAATTATGACGCTCGTTTTGCTTATCAGACAAGTTGTACGCTGATTTTTTTTCGCTTTTCATCTAGTACGACGTGTACCCAGTTTGTTGATGTCGCTAATAATTCTTTTCAATCCAAATTCGGACAAAACGCGTCCGAAAATTGGCCTAATGAAACCAATTATTTAGCAAAAACTTTAAGAGATATTTTTTTAAGTAGCAATGTAAAGATAACACGAATTTAGACGTAAAATCTTTGGATAAGCTCTACCTGAAACCTTCTATACATTTGGTACACCTGTGAGTCTAGTTAAAGTTAGCCAGAGTTTAGTTTTTGCTATGCATAAAGATTGTATAACAGCAATGATGTTATATAAAAGCAAATCCTCACATTTCATAATAAAAGTTTCAAACATCAATACACAAAAAGCATTGTTTTCGGTAGTAATTTGAAATGATCCCCTTGAAATAATTGATCTTCGCTCGTTGTCTAAAGAAAACATATTGTCCTCTTATTTGTACCTATCCCAAAAAAATGTAAGGGCGACAGCATTACAAAGCTTTTATTGGCGGTGTCCTACACAATCCATCACTCCACTCAATTGTTCGCCCCCGCCCGACCTCTCGTCGCCTGATCATTATTTAAAATATAGATGAGTGTTTTCTTTTCGATAATCGAGACCACGATTGAGGGTAGAACACAATAGGCGCCTCCTTTTGAAAGCGTAGTAGCTAGACCGGGGGCGAAGGACCAAAGTCTCGCTTATTTGTATTAGTAAATTGAAGGTATACTGTCCACTGTATCGAGGTCCCTCCCGAGCCGTTCCACATCACCCGCCCGGTTGGATTTTTAAAACCGGTGGGGGGACGGGGGGATCAATTAAGGTGGCTTTTGTGAACATTCTATCGGCGCGCAATGAAAAGAGTTGTGATTTTCTTTGATATGCGGAGACGCGGTTTGCCGAGTGAGAAATCAAAGGGCTCCATCGTGATGCATGACGGGTTTTATTAAGATTTAATGCCGCCAACGACACTCGGAGGCGGGAAAAGAACGAGTCTCAAGTATTCGATGTACGTTTTACATGACGCCATTTTGAATTCGTTCGTGTAAGTGCAGACGCGAAATCGGAATGCAAAATTGTGCAAAATTTATACTGGCTGCCGGAAGCGACCGAGAAATAAAAATTCGAATCTAGCAATATGCTAAATGAACACTACTTTTTACCTTAGTTTTGAAACAAAGGCGAGAATATGAAGAATAACAATGTTCATATTCTGAAATTTTCATATTGGTGCATAGTTTAGTTTTTATTTTAGTCAGCTCTTTTGTGTTTCTATTCGCAATTTCGCAACTTTAACTAATGAAAAGCATTGGTTAGATATTTTTATTTTGTTTTTATTTGTATTATTATAACTTGGAATATTGATAAAATTAAGTGAAAGAAGTCTTTTTATTTCATTGTGTAGATACTAGGACCATACCTACATTTGTCTTACGTTTTTTTACATTTAAGTGACATTTGTATTCGTGTGGCTTGGTTTGAACCATGTGGCATTCTATTATATTAGGGGTGGCAAGGTAGCTACAGGTGATAGAACATAAATCGAACATAATTCAAACCATTCCTGTGACCGTCACCTTTATAATCCGTAGAGAAACATTCAAATACAAATATTTTATTTCATTGTAAGGTATTTACATACACTTAAGGAATGAAGCAATTCTTGTGTTTCGGATGGAAAGGTGTAGTTACCGGGGACACTTACAAGCGAGGCGACCATCTCTGTCCTTAGAAGAGACAACGCACCTACGTATGAGTACAAATAGGACTTCAATCTGTTTGAGGTTGGATGCGAATATCCTTGGAATGCAGCGACTACTTAACATCAGGTGGCTTGCACTCATTTGTAATCGCTTCTCATGTAAAAAAATAAATAAAAAAGTAAGATTTCGGCTTCTCAAATGGAGGGTCCGGAATTCGAATCCTTGTCATGCCCTATGCTTTTCGAAGTTATGTGCGTATAAAAAGTATATTATTATTTATTTATTACTGATGAATTTAATTACTAATGCATGATATATAAAAATACTTCCTGCTCTCCTTCTTTAAATAGACTTACCTACGTCAAATTTTTACTCCACCTTCGCATTATTATCAAAAAATGGGTACAAAGTTTTTGTCTCACTTACTAATACAAAAAATAACTTAATACATATAGTATATGGAAATATAAATAATTAAACTAAATATAAATAATACGGGAGTCACTTCAAGAAGACGCCAAAGCCGTCAAAGAGACGTCAGTCAAATGACGTCTAAAAGACGCAATCCTAAGGATTCTCAATCGGGTCCAGGTTGGCGAGCGTTAGCGGCTCCATCTGTGATCATCGGCTTAACATGGCGAGTTAATGAACGCCGCTGGGCTTACATCGAGCTGTGGTACGAGCGGCTACAAGTGAACATACACTCGTGTAGAGTCGCTACTCAATTCTTAACGTCGACTTACACCAGCGTACTCATAGATACCACCTATATAATAATAGGTGGTATCTATGAGTAATGTGACAGTCTTAGAGATCAACGAACCTGCGAAATCTGTACAGAATCCCGAAATTTTGCAGATATGTTCTGTTTATTGTATAAATGTAGAGCACTAAGAAAGACATTTTGAAGTTATTACCACTTAACGGGTGCAATTTGTATTGAAAATTAGCATAAATATATTATTATAGTTGTACCGAGTATTGAACGAGCAAAGCTACGGAGAAAAGCTAGTATCTCATACTTACATATTAAGTATGAGATGCAACCAATAGACATCTACGTCCAACATCAAACAGAACTGAAGTCCTATAGGAGATTGTACTTTGATAGGCATTGTTTCCCCTGAGGCCTATGATGGTTCTAAGTATAGCTGACTACCGCCATTCTCCAAAAATCAATTACAAGTGTTCAGAGGGAAAAATTACCGATCAATATCAGGTGGACTGTATACTTGATGTATAATTCCAAAAGGTTCATTACTTACACCTTACTCAAACACTCTACACTTACTCAAACACTCGTTTGCCACAAGAACTTATCATTTAATTGGTTTATGCGTCCTATTTGTAATATGATCAATGATCCTACTCTTAGAATGTCCAATACGTTAAGTACAATAATCATGATAAATTGAATATGTTGACAATTTGACATTTTGCATTTTGACTCTCTGTCAATTGGTCAAATTGCTAACTTTGAACAATTTGAAACTTTTGCGATCACTAGACATATTGGGAATTGGACATCATGCGCCTAAACCAATAAACGGATGTGTAGATACAGATTCAAAGGTAACATACTGAAAAAATGTATGTACGGCATGGTTGTATGTACGTCAATCTCTGTACGTATATTTACTCATGTGGCTAAGACCTGAGTAGGGGGCGGTGGGCGTGGGGTGGTCCGCGCCCATCTTAGCAAGGCTTAAGTTGTTCCTACAGTATTCGTCTGGATTGGACGTGGATTTATCGAAAAATTCACTACATTTTGAAATTACTTGCATACCGTATATTGAGAAGTAACATAACATAACTTTACAAATACTAGTACAAAACGTTCTACTACTAGTCTACTGCTAAAAAAACGGCACCCTTATAAGTCTACATTTTAAAAGTATACCTACAGATTTTAATCTTTTGTCCTAAATAAATGTGATGGCGTTGATTGAAGAAGTATTAAGAACAAAAATCCGTTTCAGTAATATTTTAATTGGGTTAACTTTTAAGTGTGATGCGTACATAAATTTAAATCTATATACCTAAATGAGAGAACATTGGCCACAGTAATTGTGTTGAGTTTCGATTAATTTACTAATTTCTATTCAGTTTTTTGCTACTAATACATAATCGTGGTTTGTTTCAGAATGTGTACAGTTTGGGTCAATTGACTAACGAGTGTATTTTGTGCTACTAACCAAAACGTAGCTAACGTAGCTAAAACTAATCATTTACAAATGGTAGATCATAATATTTTGGTCGGAGAAGTACCATCGCTTCATTCTTTTTACCGGAATGTTGTCCATTTTGATACATAGGAATCATTGCCAATTACTTTGAGGCTTATCTTAGTCCACAAAGCAATCAATCGAAATAAAATCATTCGATTCCTGTTTTATATGAAGAGGGTGATATCGATATACATATATCATGGAGACTTGTATAATTATAAAGCACTATTCACAACATTTCAAAATGCCAAATGAATACCCTCAGCGATTTCCATGTCGACAAAAAACAAACTAATATTACCTATCGCTAAAATAAAAAAGTACTTAATTGTGGTCCCAATTGAAAGTACGCAAAATATTAAAAAAGATGCCGAACGAAATTAGGATAATCAACAATGACAACGATTTTACCGTTTCTCTTAAAGAACTCTTACCAAAAAAAAATCATATTAAAAATAAAATTATTATTAGGAATATTGTCAAATTTTAGTTAATTTTCAGTCCGCTCTCACTACCCCGATATATTACAACACAACAACAAAGGTGCATGGGTCAAAACAAATTATATTAAACTTTCAGATTGCTATCGAAAGATCAAAGATAAGAAATTTCCTAAAATTAGACCCCAGGATCTCTAGCTAACAATTAAATTGGACTATCATTGATCTGCACTTCGGATGATCCTTGAACACTCCCCAATATCCAATATCTTTATAGTAATATCGAGTCCCTCACACAAGATTCAGGCATCGCTAATTAAAATCCTGAGGAAGCCGCTGTCCCAAGGCGCGGTGATCGGCAGACAAAGGGAACAGCCCCGGGCTAATGCTTCGAGGGAGGAATCCGGATACTAAGGACCATTTATTGAAGCGAGACGGGCGTATGAGGAGTCAACTATGTATAAGTAAATTTAACCATTACCAACTATAATAGCAGTGGTAGTTATAGTTAGTAATGGTTATAGTTAAGATTTGGGTCTCAAGCGAAGTGTCCAGGATTCAAATCCTTTGCACGTATATTTATTATTCGAATTTATGTGTATATTAGAAATTAATATAGCTTGCTTTAAAGATCAAGGAAAATATCGTGAGGAAGCATGTTTTAAAGTTGTCCATAAGTTCTCAAAGGTGTATGATGTCTGCTAATCCACACTTGATCATTAAGGGAGCAAATCTCTAACCAGCAGTTGGAGGGTGATGGGTTGATGATGTTGATAAACCTTTACTAAACTTTAAGAAATTTCCATATAATTATATAACTTCTACAGATACACTTCTGGTGTAGAAATAAGAACTATTAAAATCTGACTCGGTACCATTTTTACTTAAAGATGACATTTAATTTAAAAACAGATATTACGGTCCATATAGCAATCAGGTAATACGTGACGTGGAAAACTAAATCGTTTTACATTTATAAAGTTTACTGCCCCTGCCACTGCAATAGGAATCTTCCAGCAATTATAATGCCACGAGGAAACTATATTTCAAGCCCGACAATTATCCTCTTAGAGTCAAGGTCTCTCGGCAGTCCATCTCATCTCCCCCACAGCAGTAAAACTTGCAAGTAACACGCTCACTCCTTCGCATAAATAAGTTCGCAATCGGAACGAATGGACGGGCGGCAAATTAAAGCCGGCGGTGCTTTCCAAACCTATACATTAGGCACATCGATCTAACACGTCTAAACAAAGGCCGGAATGCTTCCTAACACGCGATTGAACCACCCCCGAAACTACCGCTTTTAAGATACTTGCAATTTCGGATAGGGATGGCGGGGTTTTCTAAAAAATCGATATATCTACATTTCGATTTATTTTCGAATAAGCAAAAAGCCTGAGATAAAGTTCACAAATTTTTTGTAGTCGCTGGGACTAATTATACGCAGCACACTCATTTGAATATTTAGGCGTATAACTTGTTTAAAGTTAGATATTTTTTTGTTAAACAGAGTAGCCAAACCGGATGTTAGGTAGTCGTTTTAGCTGTCTTCCTTCTTAAGTATTCTTTGAACGCTATGACATGAGGTTCTTCCAAAAAGGTGCAACGAATCTCCTTTAAGCCTGCGATGCATTGGCGACTCTTTTGCTGCTACAAATGTTTATAGGCGACTGTTAATGCTTTCCATTAGGCAGCTCGTTTGGTTTTTCGCTTAGCCGATTTATAAAAAATAGTCGATGCACATCTACAAAGAATCTTAAACTGAATTTAAATCTAATCTAAAGTCTAAAGTCATACATAGAATTACATTAAAAAAAAAACAGACCTAGTACAGAAATCTAAACTCATCTGCAGCTAGTAATCGAACTTGGTACCCTCTGTGTATAACACTAGTATGGTTACCGCTCTGCCACGCGAGTTGTCTGGTTGTGACGATATTATTTTTTCACGTTTCGATAACGATTCAACGAATTAATGAACTCGCTTCATAGCCGGACTATTATTATGTTTCTTTAATTTCTGATTAATTGTTTTGAGATTGCCAACCCTAATTTTACCTGAAGTGATCCTACATTTGAGAACTATTGGAATGAAATTAAAGTATGTAGATCAAAGATACATATAATAATAACTCACAAGTCAGGTGCATAATTACATATGATAGAAACTACAAAGTTACTCTTAAAACTATTTTTCCATTGCGACAATTATATTTTCAGATAAATATCGATATGATATGACTTATAATATTCGCATAACCCGCGTCATGATCGTAAGCGATCAACAAAGCAAGGTGGTAGAGCAATGTCGCGCGGTCATAAATAGGATGGGTGACCACTAGTGACAATAATTCAAGTTCGCTGACATGCTTCGCCAGATACTTTATATTACCCTCAAAGTCTTCTCCAGACGTGGAGAGAGACACATCCCAATAGTGGGATGTAAACATTTATGCATCGCCACGTATAGATATTTAGCATGAAGACATATTGAGTAACGATTTATTTTATGTCATGTACAGTGCAGCGTGAAGGGCTGTCGTACAATATATAGATACATATGTCAAATACATTTACAGAACCATAACAAGAATAAGCATATTTGATTCTTATTTCATAATTTAAATTCAATTAAATATTCCAATTTCCATTCACACAGGGAGACTCATTTTTAATCCTCGCGTAGGGACGTCTTGAGTACGAATGCCTTTTTGTACATGAGAGATGATGGAATGAGAATACCCAATAAGTATTACGAAGGAATGAATAAGTCGCAATCATTTCGATTTACTCGCACAAGCAAACAACAAAACATTAACACAAGTTATAGCAACAAAGATTAAGTAACATTCACATTGAATATTCAATACTCCTTTCTTCACACGATACGTTACACCCCCAAGACACGATCCAAAACATCCCCCGTTTTGGGAGTCCAAAAACAAAACAATCCTTGTTCACCTCGCGTCCGGTCCCGTACAGTAAATTTACATTCGCAGCCATCCATCGTAGAAGTCCATCCGGACCGGCAATAAAGCGATCTTAAGGCGAGCAACGTCTTGGTGTTTGTAAGGGGCGGTCCGCGATTTTAAGGCTTCCGTTCGATGCCAGGATTACTGGAGTCTCATTTAATTAAATTGGAAATTCCAATCGGGTAGGGAGTAAATGCAGTGCAACAGAATACACATTAAATTAACTTTTTTTACCTTATTTCCATACAAACCTTAGTCCACATTACCTATTACCAAGTCTTTGTAAACATTGCAATAAGATGTGAAAACGTGGTGATCTAGATATAAACGGTCCCTGAACAAAATTTAAAAAAGATAAAAAGTATGGTTTAGAAACAGAGTCGATTTTTTACTAGGATTATCATTACGTCACATGTTTTAATGCATGCTGTGATGGCCTGTAATTACGAATGTGCTAAATTTCTAACATGCGTTGCGTGTCCATTTAAATAAATAAATAATAACGGTCATAACATACACATTTGGGCACTAAAGTAATAATGGCACTACATTATAATGATATAGTCATGTACAATATGCCTTAATTACATTGAAATTGTCAAATTGGCGTGTGTATTTTTTGGTCTAGTTGGATTAGTTTCCGATCGACTCTAACTAATTTTTCAAGCCCGTTTATGTCTAGCATCCGCTAGTTGGCAAAATAACTCTTTAGAAATTTCAAATATAGCTTACATTATGTTAAAAGGTACATTTATTTAATTTACTTATATTAACGATAAAGAAGAAAGCAAATATTGTCATCATTGACAATAACGAGAGAAGGATTTTCCGCCGCTAACTTGACAATTGAACCGATGCCCAAACAAGGCCGGTAGCCCTAAAGATATACGCCGAAGGGCAGCACTCTTCGTCCGCATGTTTACAGGCTGATGCTATCTCGTAATTGTGACAATATTTGGTTAAGGCTCTTATAGGAGCCAAGGTAAATTGTCGAGCCGTTTCAGGTTAAAGTTTAAGTGGAGAAATTCGCTATCGTATCTGATTATACCGGGCTTATTTGGGTTAAATGTCACCTCAAGAGAGGTACGGATAAAGATACCGAATTTGATGTGCCATTACGTTTGAATTAAAGATTTGAATAAAGGATAATGTGTTATTGTCTTTTTAAAATTGAAAATAAGGGAAATATTTTTTATCGTATAAACTTTCTTAACAGAAAATATGTTTTCACAAACTGATGCATAGTACCAATAGATTATTTAAATATCATGAAATTAAATAATTTTGTCACAATTAATTCAAGATTAGGAATATATTTAAAGTAACAGAAATAATCGAATTATGATGTATACTGTAGTTATAATGAAAGAAAAGAGGTGAAAAAATACACCCTGTAGCACGCCTTGGAACAAATTTAAGATCGGCTCAGGACCCATAGAAGGAATGGGCAAGGTGAAAAGTACACCTAAGTTCAGATTAACAATCGGTCCGGGGAGTACGGGACAGAGGTTAAGTGCGTAGCGATAAATTTAACTGGAAGCAACGAGTGGACACGGCTGGAGGAAAGTAGACATGGCTTAGGTAACGTTTTGATATAGAAACAGTCTTGAAAGATAAGATTTAAAGGAATAGGTTAGTTTGTTTAACGTGTAGTGCAATATTGCGTTGCGTTGTAAGGGTGTAATTGCCGGTTCGCTTACACGAGACAAGAGACCATCAGTAGCATCTGTACCAGGTAGTCCATGGGCGACATTGATCATAACCATCGAGAGTACATATTATGTCGCTTGCTATTTCCAAAATTTTTGATGAAGAAATCTCTATTAAAACCTAATCGGGAAAAGGTTTTTTCATATTTTACATATATAAATAAGTACTGTCAATACTAATACACATTTCGCCTGTCACTTCTAGTATTTCGATTCTCTACATCTCGGGTCCAGTGCTGGTCACTATAAATCGCCCTATGAGAAGTAGTGATTTAATCGGGAACCTCAGAGTCCCTCAGGAAACCCATTAAATCGTATGGTCAGGGGATAATTAATTCGGCGGTAACATTCCAAGTGAGATTAATGGCGGTCTTAGTAATCGAGAGCTCTTTCCAATGGTAGTAACATGTTCATTGTTTTGCTTGTAATTGATGGCTCTTCAGGTCTCTTGAACCAAAAATAGTATGGACTCTAAATAACTTTTAACAGCTTTTAGGGCCATGACGCGTCAATGGAGATTTGCGGAGTAGTAACTGTTAGGCGCATTTGCTAAACATTTAGTACACTGTATTACAAATGCTAAGATATATTCATAAGTTTATCCTTTCAAACTTTATTAATGTTTTTATGTCCTTTTCTATTAGAAAGTGCAATCTGAGAGAAAATAATTATTTATCAGCTTTTAAATAGTACACAAAAAGAACACCTGAAATAAAAATGATCCAAGTTTGATAAAGTTCACTCTGGAACTTTTACAAAGGTGATTGTCATTAATTGTTTATCTATTATATATTTTCAATGGAAAATTGCAATCATCATTTCATTTAATCATTAAAAAGTTTTAATTAATTAATTTCGTCCACAAGTATAATAATGTCTTTTTTAAATTAGAAGCTTTGAAATAGGTGCATAATAATTTACAATTGAAAAGAAAAAAATATCAGAGAGATTGATGTTACTTTAGCCCTAAAATACAATAATTATTGTAAACATTAATATTTACAATACCTGATTAAAATTTGAATTACGCTTAACATTAGTACTATTGGTGGTTACAGTTACAAGTAAAGACAACCATTTGTGTTCTCAGGAGCAGTAAATATATTATGTACAACCTCAGACTGGGCTTCACTCCTAACTGAGGAGATAAGGATGTCCTTGGACAGCACCTACCACTGGTGACCATGTGCTATACACTTTACACACTATAACATAGAAATTTATTTTATTAAACCGAAAATAATAAAATCAATAGAGCAATTAGATACAAATTAGTCTATATGAAATAAATATTATTTTAAATTTGTATACCTCAATACTTTAAAATATATTTTTTAATAAACTTAATAACAACCAATGTCAACCAACGTCTATAAAATGTTTCAAAGCTATAAGTCTGCTCTCTTAAAAAGGCAACTATCGGCGGAGCACTTGAAACACTCCTATCATAAATCTCTAAGCTTAAGAGAACTCTTCGGCACAAACTAATAATAATTTATTCACTCACTCGCACACACACGTACACACACACACGCTGGCGCGCACCCATACACACAAATGTTGTTAACTGACATTATTGTTTGTTCCTTTTTATTTCTTTTTAATAAATGTAAATTGTATAAATGATATAATTATGGATATGTTATAATTCTGTATTCTATAGAAATTATAGTTTTTGGATAAATGGGGGAACCACTTACTGCTAACCCCCGAATAAGACCTATGGGAGTAGGGGTGACTGAAAAACAGTGCTGAGTGGGATCTCTATCCCGTGGTACCTAAAGCTGAAGTGCTTCCTATTGC
>DWON01001076.1:0-26561 GCA_018251015.1 Phocides pigmalion okeechobee | reverse complement strand
GATTTTTTTATTGTATTAGAGAGGATACTATATTTGTAATTTTCAACATGTTTGTTAAAAATCAAAAATTATAAATGTAATTAATAATTTGTTAGAATATCGAAAAACTCAGCTATAAAAGGCATTGAAAAAAATAATACACTTGAAATTATTAGAAGTGACTAGTGACTAGAGTTTCGGAAACGGTTCCAGTACTCACTAACGTCTCTAGTCCGTATATCAAAGGAAACTATAGTCTAAGTCGATTTACGGTAGCCAAACGTAAGTCTCCACTTGCGAACGCCTAATGTGACCTACAAACATATATCCGCATTTATTTTGTTCAATGATTTCATATAACATGTGAAGTAGCCTCAAAATCACGACGTACGACGATTTCGCAACATATGACCCCAATCGTGTTAAGCGTAATAGTTAATAAATTATGCCATATATATGATTTTGCGACGAAAGAGAGGATTGTCCATATTCTAGCTTAGGCAGCAATGTAAGTCGCTTACGAGGCGCAAGCGACGGAAACCCAAGTGGCTTTGAATATTTTCTGCGACGCGTAGTAACAAGTTGGGGAAACTAGCTTGAGAATCCAATAGAAGGCGCATTTTTGTTATGAGTTACATTGTACATACAAAAGAAACGTTTCTGCAAATTAAAATAACTTAATTGTGTCGTGGGTGCTACGATCAAACACGAAGACAAACACACGAATTTGCTTTATTAGATTGGAGTAATTAATTAATTGAAAAATTTAGTGCGCGTACTATTTATGATAAGATTGCACACAAAATAAATGATCAACCGTCCCTTATATTGTATCTTACCTACATCTTTATAGATATTAGATACAATAATGTTCGGTACAAAAGAATAAGGAAAAACAATAGAAAATCATAGATAATGTTTTAACTGTAGGTATTTTTGTGGAGAGGCATGATAAAGAACATTATAATGTGTCTAAAGGGACACATTGCTGAACTTTGGTTGCAACAAAAAATATTGCAGCTATATAATTCCCAGTATTTTCACGCTAACTGTTATAGTATTGCATGAGTAGTTTCCGTTAAATTGAGATTTAAGTATATTTTATTGGCAGTCATGTTCACTGGGTATTTTTATAACAACTGCACTCAACAACTCAAGTAGTAACATTATAGTCGTGTTTACTAAATACTAAAGTTAATTATATCGACTAGCGTTCGCTGGCTGTTATAGAACGTTATTTAATCGCTACGTGAAAAAGCACGCGTTGAAACCTACAAAGTACAATTAGTACGGGAGAACCATAATACTTTTCAAAATACAGTGTTAGGTTTAGGAAAACTATGAAACTTTTCAAAATAGAGTATCAAAAGACAGAATACGTTTTAAATTCAATTACTGCTTCAGTTAAAATGCGTGTTGCGTGTTATAGTATTTATACCTTCTTCATGGGACTGTAGGCAAGGGCTTGTAAGTGCCATGGGTAGTAGATAATATCATTTATAAACTTTTGTGCATTTAATAAGTACAAGATAGTTGGAGAAAGCTGATTTTAAGATGGCAACTGATTTTTTGTGTAGCGTGTAAACTTTTTTATTGATTATAAATGTAATAATTAATCCAGATACCATTATCCCATGATTGGAATGTTGATTTATCGCTTTAATAAGACGACAGTAATTATTTCTAAGTTAAATAATCTAAATAAATACTGTATCCTTTTAATAATCACTCCACAATCTATTCGATGTGGAAATTTCTTCTGTATAATCTTCGTGGCTGTTTGACCATAGAATATTAGACATTTAACTTTATTAGTATTAACGTAAAAAATATTCATGTACATTTCAAACATACCAAATCTAGCACTTCTTCATAGACGCAATATGGTTGAATAAAATTTTCTCTTTACCTACAAATATATAGATAGTCCCCTTTACATATAAAAAACAAATACAAAAATTTAGTATTCACACGCTGTTCTAATTTTTCTTAGTGTTAAGTCTAAGTTATAAATGTTAGAAAGCAACAGACTCGTATAACTAAGTATTTGTCTAACGTTTTTTCAAAATAAAACGGAGTGTTATGTACCTAATAAAATAGTGGAATTATCTAGATAATAACCAAGGATTTAAAATGGTTATTACATTTCAGGATCACAGAATTGGTAAGTTACATGCTGCATTACAATATGTTATATCTGCCATCAATTTAAGCACGATTTTTATGATTTCTTGTAATTGATTAAAGAAATCTGTAGGCTGCAATGCCCATGTAAAATCAAGGTTTGTAAAATGTACGTTATTTATGCACATTGTACGTTAATTTATTAATATTAATTACATCTTAAATAAAATTAATAGATAAATAAAAAAACTGATTTTATTTTCATACTATCAATATATATTAAAAGATATGCAACTACATATAAAATGTCAAAATTCTGTTCCAGAACTGTTCTGTTCATATTTAGTACATTCGGATATTATAATCAAATTTAGTCCTGCGTGGAATGGATTAAAGTCGCATTCAGCAAATTTTTTGGGGACTCATGTCGATTTTCGAGTTCCGTAGTAACCGAATTTATTATAATATGCTTTTAGTTTGCCTTTGTGAATTACGTTGTCAATTTTGATTTACATTTTTGAGTTCTCTGTAATTTTTTACACTACGGACCATCGGCTTCATCGTAAGTACTTTTATATTTAAATCCCGATGCAAACGCAGATGTGTTATAAGTTTGAAGATCATACTTGATTGTCTATAAAACAAGACTATTTAAAAGTCCATCTTAATCTTAAATTTCGTTTCCATATTTTATTATATGCACCATTGAAAAACCATTTCAACTGTCGCCGTTTTTTTTACTTTTTAATTCTAATTTCTTAATCATCAATGTCAGAATTTATTATTTAATTAAGACGATAATAAAGTATTAAGCTTATTAAGTTTAACTTTTTAACATAGTAACATAAATATATGACTAATTTATTGTTTATTTAATTCATGTAATTTTTCACATCAAAATACAAGAGCCTTGTTTTGTAACTTGCAAGAGTAGTAATTATTTTACGTTTTAATTTTTAGAAAAATAGATTTCATTGCAGTGATTCTTAGTCTAAAGATTTTTTTTTCACTTGTTTAAAAAATATTTTTTAAGATATTGCCAAAATTCACCTTTGTTAAGTATACAGCCATTAAATCAGTGGTCATGTTCAGTATTAACGTGGTAGACTTTATTATTTGATGTTAATCCAAAATTCAACACTATCCTTAATTTAGAATCCTGTTCTTACTCTTAATTTAGAAGTAAAACAATAATATAATTAATTGTTATATACATATATTTAACTTTAATTCGATTTTATTTGTCAGTACGGATAAACTTAAAAATATTATTTATTTATTTAGGACTTAAACAAAAATATATGCTTATTTTGTTTTTATTAAATATTTTCATTGTTTTACACTAGTTTGAATGGTCTTCGCAATTTCACCTTCAAATCATTCGATGAAATATAATTTTAATGTAGCGATAAGAACGGGCTACGAGGGCAGTTAAATTAGTTCAATGTTCATTTGTATACTTATACAGTATTGCTATAAAAATGATTACATATAACATATGTATGTTAATTTTTATAGCTATACAATATTGCTATATTGGCTTAATTTATAATTACAAGCAGTAAATAACGAATGGCCATGTAGTCAAGTTAACGGTAAGTGGTCACTGACGCCCAGGAATTTCTGATACATCTTAAAAATAGAAAAGGATTACCATCTGAAGCCGATGAAGGCTGTGTTACAACTTCTGAGGTCTGATACTTGATTTGTATGAGAAACAGTAAATTACCAGAAAGGAATGATACAGACCATTTTACCAAAACGCAAGAATTGCTTCATGCAAGAAGCGGGTGTAGTTGTAGTACCTCCCCTTTCGAACCATACTGGTTGTATTTCCGTATCTTATATGCTATCATCACCATCGTTCCATAATTCTATCTACTTTTCCAACATTATAAAAACGCAGTTTTAACAAATATAAAATAATAAAAATATATTTATTTAATACACTGGCTTGTGCACATGCTAACTGATCTTCAAACACAAGCAATATCGGACGACGTGGGTAGTTATTTGGATTACTAATAGGTGGTCGGCATGGTGGGAAGGATGGTCGGATGGATAACTACTAGGAATTTTTACGTGCGATCGTACGGTTTGAAAGAACACATTTATGTATTGTACTGTAATTTACACAAATTTTACAATTAAGTGTAACTACTAAAACATCTGTGACCGTTACCAGCGATTCTAAGCTCTGTAGTAAGCTTTGTTAGCTGAACCATACACGTGCGGGGATACACTGTGTTTGTGCAATTGTTCGTAATGCGCTGTTCGTGGGTGGCCCCTACATTTTTACATGTTAGCGCAACACTCGGTCAACTCAGTTTGAGACAATGAAAAATCAATCTTATAGTTTGTATGCGAAAGGACTAAGCTAAAGGGCCTGATAATATTATCGGAAACATAGCTTCGTCGCTAATTCGGTCGTCTCAACTACCTACAGCGCACAATGGACCTATTTCACGACCCGATTAACATTGTTGCAATTTTTATTACTAGATCTTTTTATGTAAAGAGAGTAGCAAACGGGCGTGCCTCGTAAGTGGTTGGACACCCACCATCTATACTCAAGGAATAGAAATCTTATGTAAGATAGTACGCAGAAACGTTGTTTCTTTTTCGGACTGTAATGTTTTCCTCGTTTGTAAATGTAGTTTGCGAACAATCTAGAAAAACATTATTGTATTGTCACGGCGTGGTCTCGCCGTGTCGACGAACCGTGCAACTGGTTCGAAATATCGACATTTAAAAAGTGTTAATCGTGAGTACCAGTTATATAACATAATGTATAAATTGTAAATGTATAATAGCAGTTTAAAATCGTACAATCTAGAAAGTTTCCAACTATAACAGAACCAGAAATACAACCGAAATAGGATTTACTTTGCAGCTCATTTTGTTTTAGTGGGGGTATCTCCTTGCGTGAACTAAGCATATCTATCACCTATGAACTAGATTACAAGCTTGTTTTTGACAATCAGTTTCTAGGTGCTTGTTTTCGTAGGTACTGAAGATTCACGCGAATAACCTCCACGTCAGTAAGAGACATATTTATATACAATTGTATCGAATCAAAGTTATCAAAGTAGTGCAATCACGTTTTTGGTGTAAAAAGGTTATCGCAACAGAAAATGATTGCTATTTCTTTAAATTGCGGACCGGCGTCTCAATGTCGACTTTATTGATTATCAATACTAATGATCTTTTTTTGATCAATGATGTTTGATCAAGGGTTAACAAGCGTCTTTACCATACATACGCATGTTTAATGGAATACTGACTCAACTCAAAAAAGACAATTGTTATGAAGTCGCAAAAGAAGATCTTGCTATGAGAACTTGTACTACTTGTTGATGTATAAAATTAAAACTGATATATCGCTGGGACGGTAGTGATTGAAATGTTATTCGGACGGTAGACGGTAGATTGCGGTATCTGTATATAACTCAATTATGACCTATCTACTAATGGGTCAGTGTTCCATTTAACATGCGATATTTAAACTATTACACGTTTTGCTTAATAAAACTAATATGAAAAGTTACAATGCACTTGTTGTTACATGAAAATAAAGCAGCAAGCACGGAGCGAGCGACAAATTTGAAACATCGATATTTGTGATTATTGATCTGATAATCATTACAGAAGACTGAATAGTGAACACAATAAAAACAGATTAGTTTTTTTTATTTATTTGTTTATTTATTATTTTTTAATATGAGAAGAGTAGCAAACGAGCATGCAAGCCACTTGATATTATGTCTGAGCTCAAACATAGATATGTTGCTATGTTGACTAAGATAGTTTATAGGGGCGGATCGTTAATATAATATATCGTCATATCGGTAATAAAATATGAAATATACTATTTTTTTATATAATCATAAAAATAAAAATAGATAAATTGTAGTGGGGAAGAAGGCAGTGATGACGTATAAGAGCGTCATGACGTCACGTTATATGATTGGGTATAACCTCTAAAAGATGTTTTACATGAAAAAAAATCAGATAAAAATCGTACCAAATAACGAAACGCGTTGACACTGCACTCACTTAGATGTGACCTCATTGTGTCAGATGCTAAGTCAACGTTATTTAATTAGTGTATGCCCTTGTTATATGAACTTAGGTATAAAATAACTAACGTCATCAAGTTTGAGTAAGAGAGAGAGAATATTTTCTACTTTCAATGGGATATTACTATACTTTTTATCAAAAATTCAAAAAGAAAAGTTGGTTCAGATAATTCAATTGTCAGATAACTGCTAACAATCGGACGAATATTACATATTGCATCAGTATGTAATAGTTTTATTTACTCGAAAATGTGTGCAGATGGCAGTGGAAAGATTTTTTCTCGGTCAACCTTAGTCAAGAGGACGCTCAAAGCTAATGTAGTGATTTTACATTGTACCCTTGACGTTCAAAGATTCTGTTTTACTACTATGAGGGAGGAACTAAGTAATTTTGAAAATAATGTTGTGGTTATCTTTTGTATTTGTTATGTTTAAAAACAGTTTTATATCCAATCAACATCTGAAAAGTAAGCCATTGTCTTATTGAAGATATACTTTTTGTTGTAATTGGGAAATTAAAACAAAGCGAGGGGATGGAAGTAGCTCGCGTTTATGTAACACATAATTTGTTTACAGGTTTTCCGCTTGTTTTTAAAAATAAATATAAAAATATTTGTTTTTAAAAATTTAGTTTATTTGAAATGATGTTTGACTTGTTATTATTGTAAATCTATATAGTTCCCGACGAAGGAATTTGACCATTTTATTTCAATATATTTTTTTAATTATTTTCCAACTCAATACTTCCATTTTTTATATATAATAGTCATAAAATAATACTTATTATTGTAAATAAGCTCTTAATGAAAATGTAAACCTTTTGTTTCTTCTTCTAAATAACTTCTAATACATATTATGAATACGATGTTTAACACAACACTGCTTTCTTGCGCGGCGCAACGCGCTTGCGGCTTGTACACACCTGTTTTGTACTCACAAATATGTATGGATTCCGGGAGAACACAAGTGCTGTGTATACATCGGCACTATATGAAGGGGGCGAAAATTACGTCTGTGTATTCGTAGATGATACACAAATTCTAAAATACAATATTTCAGTCAATTGTCGGCGTATCTTCAGTCTAGAAAAATAAGCTCCAGTTTAGTGCCGCCTCCCGCAACGCTCAGCCGATCTAATATATAAGCGCCGTAGTTAAAGTGTTAAGATAACAAAGTAGTAGTAATAGTGACAAAAACATATCTTGATATACATATGTCGAGTTGCAAAGTGGATGATGCAATGTTGAACTCACGATAGTAAAAGTATCTTTTGGTAATTGTCACAACCTCAATGGTGGTAAAATTCGCCAAAGCCGTGTTCAGATTAAAAGGTAGCTACTTACGTACATTTATATACGACTGGGGAACCAACGTTGTCCTGATAATCCGCTGGAAAGCAACTCTTGTATTTGGTGCGGTGCTGACCACACATAAAGGCGAGGCGACTAACGAAGTCCTCAAGAGTGGCAACGCATCTACCTTAGAAGTCGGATACGACTTCAGTGATGATTTTAGGCTATTAAAATCTCGAAATTTATACATGTTACTATGTACTAGTTAGATATTCACGAGTAAGAATATTTGATTGCCAATATTTAGGACCGGTTACATGGCTCGTGGTCAAAGCTAAAATCACGTTTACGCTTCACGGCTTGAGTGCGTAAACGTGAGTTTAGTCGTGACCGTACTGTGTGAGATTGTGTGGATGTCAATGGACTGCAGCGACCACTTTATATCAGGGGTCCTGCATGCGCGCTGCTGTTCCCTGATTTAAAACAAAACATGGAGAGTAGTCTCTTGTAAATGAACCACGAATTATTTTCACCTATTCGTGACTACACATCAAATGCCTATTGTTCAGTATTAATAATGGTTATTGTAACTCTTTTTATGTCGTGTCTCCCCAAACGAGTAGAATGTATTCATAAAAAAAATACTTTGATATTTTTTATCGAACTCACGTGGATTGTTAATAAATCCGTGAAAACCATATACCTTTATCACTGACTGATATAAAATACAGGGTCAAATGTAATCTTATAGTTCGGTACTTAATTTGTTTATTACCCAAAATTATTCCTTGCTGACAACTTTTTAAATGCACTATCAATATGTTGCAAGTGAAAAGTGCATGAATTGTTTTCGTTAAATACTTTCATTATCTCTGTCATTGAGATGACAGTAGTTATCGAAAACAATTTCAAGACGAACTAACATGTCACCTTATTCTTGAATATTATTTAAATGTATACTTGTAGTAAACTTAAAACAACTATTAATTACAGAGCTCTCAATAAATTGCGAGGTGCCATCGATCGGGGAAGTACTATCGTCGGCCTCCTAATCCGCTGTAGAGCAATACCAATGTTTCGCTCGGAGAGATGTGATTCCCGGTTACACTTACAAACGACACGACCATTTCAGTCCTTAGGAGTAGCCATGACGTATGACTTTAGATACTTCTTTAGTCCTGTTTGAAGTTCAATGTAAATGGGCTGCAGCGAATACTTAACATCACGCAGCGTGCTCGATTGCCACTGTTTCCCAATAAGGAACCAACAATTTAGTCTGCACGTCCATTTGCTACTTTATTATACCGTAAGAAATAGCAAAATTAATATGAACAATGTAGTCAATGTATCGATTCTGTCCATTCATTGTGTCTAACTTCAAAAATATAAAAGCTTTGCATCACTACAATATTTAAAAGCCTATCTTCAATGTGTGTCTACACGTCAAGCCCTTTTCGATAAGTTTAAATGGAATCGGCGTCAAAAAATAGTGGGCTTCTAAATTCACGATCGATATCCCATTAGAAACTAAAATAACCAACCTCAGCAAAATAATGTTTGTCGTATATTTCTATTAAATGGTTCAGAAATCCGTATTAACGTAGTCGTGGGCATATTGGCAAACTGATCTATAGTAACTAATTCGTTAAGTCAATAGAATCTGTCAGTACTGATGCCTATGTCTGGGTTTAGTCTTATATTTGTTTACCTATATTTTATGTACTCCTAAGAATTTGCACAAAATTTCTTAATTTTCTCTGTATTAATTACGTTACTGGTAGAACTATTACGTAAAAGTAGTGATACAAAGCCGTTACCTTAATCCGGACGTGAAACAGTTTTAATTCGAGCACTTTTATATGATTCGACCATTTCAGTTCGTAGGAATAACAACGCATCTGCAAACGATATTAGGTAGAACTTGTCCGTTTGAATTTGAATGTGGATTGTAGTTGCTTGGGTTACAATATATGTAAGTACCAATAATATAAGTATGACCACCACTAGAGGTTGGCATGCAAACTCGTTTGATAGTCATCCGATAATAACAATAAAATATTTTTAAGTAGAGTTGATACATATGCAAATCGTTCTGCCGAAAGTTTTTTTTTATGTGAGAAGAGTAGCAAACGAGCTGAACCATATGATGTTAAGTATTCGCAGCCCATAGACATCCATGTACAACAACAAACATGACTGAAATCCTATATGAGCTCGAACGTACATAGATACGTTGCTACTCCTGAGGACTAAGATAGTCGCCTCCAATAATGTGTATCCGGCAACCACACCTTCCCAACCGAAACATAATACATGAAGAACATGTTGCTTTACGGCGGGTTATGAGTGTGGCGGTGGTGCCGCTCTAACGGCTCTACGACCTTTCGACTTGTAACCGAGCAGAATTTGTATATGTGCTGTATTAATTTAATTATTTCTATATTTATTTCGTCCTCCCAATGCATAGTTTATTTTACGAAATGAAAGACCAAAGGTAGAATTTCGTTACACGCTATTGATAAAATAACGTGATCGGCATGTGAATAAAAGTCCAGTGTGGACGTAGATGTTTGCAATACGATACAGAGCTGATAAATAATTCCCTTTCATCGCATGATTTAAAAATAAATAAATAGGAAGGATACAAAAATAATTTAATAACGCCCTTCAGCGTGGCATTGCAACTGACATCAGGATAACGATTTTAAAAATCTGTCTGGGTGTTCGTGTTTTCATTTCACCCACAGCAAGGGTCAATTCTAGTGTGAGGCTATAGTAATTAATAGCTTTGAATTATTTGTATACCTACCTATTCTGACAAATATTTATTAACAGTAAAGGTGGGAGAACCGCAGTACGTTCGGGGAGGTACCACCGCCGCCTTCATATCTCGCCGTAGAGCATTACTTGTGTTTCGGTTGCCGGTTACACTTTAAAGCGACGCTACCACCTTAGTCCTCAGGAGTAGCAATGTATCTACGTTCGAACTTAGATAGGATTTCAGTCGTATTTGTGGTTGTAGGTGGATGTCTACGGGCTGCGGTTACTTAACATCGGGTGGCTTGCATGCTCGTTTGCTACTCTTCTCACATTAAAAAAGGTGAATTGTATGTATAACAAATTAAAACTGCAAAACGGGTAGAACTGCACTAGAGCTACTTATGAAGACGTATCATGAAAACGTGACAAGTAGAATACCAAAAATACATGAAACAAAAAACAACGTGGCAGTGTAGGTAATGGATTTTAATTCGAAAGAGCTGTTGTACACAAAATAATCTGCATGATATTAGAAATGGAAAATATGCAACATAACTTTAAATTAAAATACATGTACAACTAAATATAATCTTACTTTTAAAATATGCAAAAAACGAGCAATGGTTGTGATCTGCGAACATAAAGTTATTTGTGTAATTATTGTTGTTTTGATATTGAAATAGCGAGAGAGCATATCGTCGACTAACTGTAGGGCAATTGGGACCTGCTAGTGGTATGTGCTACAGTATGAATATACATATAATGTTGCTAAAGAACATGTTATGCTCTATATAGCCCACATAATTTACGTGAATCCGGCCCAGTGGAATCGCACGTCAAAGCGTCATTTGGTCCGCGGGCTGTGACACTTCGCTGACGGCAAGCGAAGCCAGTTGGCAGACGGAGGAAACAGCGGGAGTGAACATCACGGAGATGTTTCTCCCATTCAACACTGGATACCACAGTAGGTGTCACTCAATAACGTAACACTTGCGTTAGTTTAAGCCGAGGTACAAACACCCTAGATCAAGTTTAGGTAAAGAGGGTTCCTCGAGACCAATCCATCCAAAGATGCTAGGTTGTCCCCGATGTTGCTTATAGTCCATATAGTAGAACAGGAGGCTCAAGTTTAGTCGACTTCCGTAGCGTTAGTATTCCTAAAAACTAAGCTATTTTCATCAGTGTTAATGATTACAATATCAGGATCGCTCTTTACAATTAGTATAGTTACAGACTATGTGCACGTCCTGAGTGATATTGGGTAACGTATGTGGATTGTGGAACGCAGGATTACGTTGTCTTTAGTGAGTGAAAGCGCATCCACGGGCACTTGAATATGTTACAAGTTTCCAAATATTTTTTCCTATGCCGCGGATCCACATGTGCGATTCACCGTAATTCACATGCGGATGTGCACATGTAAGTGGCTATTTACTCCTGGTTTTAGTCTAAGTCTTGGTAGCGAACTTTATATCAGTGTAACTAATATTAAAATAATTACTAGGTCAGCGTTCGTTTCTGGGTCACATATTAATATAATTGTGGCTAAGTTCTTAAATAAATTTAATCGATAATTGAAACCGAGCTAATTTCTTAGGTACTCTAGTATCGACATAGACCAGTTAGTTTTACAATATTCGCTTCTAAGTTCCTTCGGCCGCAGCTCACCAGACTGGCGAAATATTAAAATTAGATAAGAGTAGAGTACTTATGTGCAGGATTCGGCCGTGGAGGTACCACATTCACACCCATTTGTAGCAACAAATGATATTTACGTATGTGAGAATAGGTGGTAGTGAGACTACCACGTATTACGTGTAAGGCACGATCATAGTCTTTAAAAATAAAACTGTCATTAAAACCGGTTAAATATCATTAACTTTAATGATAAAGTAAACATTGGGACGAAACTGGAATTTCTTCATGAAGTTCTCAAAGATGAGTAAAATTTATCCTTCTCATATTGTGAAGAGACTCATGTCTAAGAGGAGAACAGGAGTCGCATGTATTCGTATACATGCGCGTGTATTCGTGGGGAATCATTTGTTCGTATAAGTATCATTCGGTAAAGCAACTACACGGCCTGAACAACCGTATTGTTTTGTTTCGATAGCATAAACATTACCAAGGTGTCGTCGACATTCCTGAGGCTAGTGCTACGTGGAATGGACATTCCGTTGCCGAATATCCTACCGTATGTCCCAGTAATTTGCAACGGAAGATAGTTGTTACATTCAATATTCCATAGCTTTTTTACCAGCCACTGTTTACGACTGCTGACGCTGAATGTCCGCTAAATATGGACCATTGCACTAAATAAAAAGATACATTAAAAACGGTTCACGAAGCAAAGTATTTACTCTTAAACGTACGTAAAATACATGCCAATGAATTAACCTTCCTCATATTTTGAAGACAGTTAAAAGTATTTAAAATAAATAAGTGATCATCACGGGAATGCTATCTGATTATAAACATCGAAATTAATTGTTTTTGAAACATTGGTTAATGTAATGCATACATATGTTTTCTTATTCTTTTTTTATTATTACAGAAAAAATAAGTAATGCGTAGATGGCGGAGACGTAGACACAAGTACCATCAGTTCTTATCGAAACTAGTTTTTACGTGGTGATTTATTGCAGTAAATGATTATATATTTCGTGTTTTTATATGTTGGTGCATCATATTATGCGGGAAGTCGTGTCTTATATAATTTATTATGCATATAATACAATTTCATTTAAAATAAATTACATAGCGTCACCCATTGTGTTCCAAAATAATAAATGAAATGGTATGAAATTGTTTATAACGTCCAATATATATGAATACTGGTCAATGAATATCCATAAATACGAGTTCACTATTACAATATTTTCCCCGGAATTTATAATTCCATTCTAATAAGAACCATGTATTTTCTGCATCATTAACTATAATCTGTTGTATGTTCGAATTAATAAACCTTGTATTGTATCAGTTGTAAATTTTGAGTATTTCGGTTGTATTTTCATTTTTATTCATAAATTTCGACGAGAGTTTATGTTATAACAACGTTTTAAAAACCAATGTAAATATAAATCCTTTTGCGTGTAAAATGCATGCAAGCGTGGATTATGAGTAAGTGATTTTTCCCCGTAAAAGTGAATCAACGCTGATGATTGATACCGGTATCAAAATAAAAAGTTTTTTTTATATACTTACCAAAGTTATCATCAAACAACACAATATCAATACATTGGTGTTTTTGAATGAAAATACAATGCGAAAATTATTTTCACTGAATTCGATAAATCTAGTGTAATGGGATTCATTTAAATGTCACAATTTCAAAATAGCTTTTAGTCGAACTTTAGCTTCTGTAACGCATGGAACGCATATATGTTAATCAATTAAATAGAACTGTAAGGTAACTGACAGTCTTAGACATAAACGGAGAGTCGAAACCACAGAATTTTATAGTTTTGCAGATAGTTTACTTATGTACGAGTAAATGTAAATTACAGTTCCAAGAGGGTAAAATAGAAGTAGAATATTTGTGTTATGTGATTTTTATTGCTTCTTTTGATTGCTTCTAGTACAATGTAAGTATTATGATATAGACGTCTGCGCAAGCGAGCTTTGATAAAATTGTAAAATACATATAGAGAGAGGGCTGACATCCCTCGCGATCAATGTACAGCCGAAACTGTTGAACAATCTTGAAATATGCAGTATCCTGTATTTAGCCTGAGTGAGTACTAGGAAAGGATTTTTCGAAATTCTTCTCTAAGAGAATTTCGGTGAGAAATGGGGTTTGAAAGTTTTTTTGAAAACTGGTCGTATTAAATGGAAATAAACGTATACTTTTCTTTATACGGCTTTTCTTTTTTATTCCTTTATACACAAACACTAGTTCTGTTATAAAGTTTGTAAGAATGCAATAGAAGTTTTTCTACAACAGCGCAATAAGATTACGCGCACTCTGCGTGAGTACATGAATCGTGCAATATTAAATAAATTTCATAGCCTTAATAAAGCAAAAATAGGCATGATTCTTGTTAACACCAGCCCCTTGTATTTTGGTTTTGAATGTTATTTCAATGCTCGGAATACAGTAGTTTCAGTTTCAGTATCCATTTACATTTAAGCTAATTTTATTATTAGATGCGTTTCAATCGATGAAGTAAATTTTGTGTACATATAACGTAGTATTAAAGCCCACTGAACCATATCATTTGGAAAATTTGTAAATATAGAAACTATACATGCATACACACACACACACACACACACACGCACACACACGCACACTCACACATATTAAAGTTGTAACTGAACGTTGCTATTTGGAAAATATTTGAAATGAACTGATAGTTCTTAGTAGGTATTTTTGTCTTTGTTGTTGACTCTCAGAAACGATTTCCAGGACATTTTCACGAATGTATTGCAGTAAGTTTTATTTAGTATTTTGTGTTTAGATATTTCAATCGGTCTGTAACTAAAAAGGTTAACTCAATTTAAAAGTTGCAACTGTAGATCTAAACATTAGCTGCTTTTCTTAAGATCCACTTTATGTGGCGTTATCGTGTGTCGCACACGTCAGATACACGTCGATATCGTGTCATCTTCTATTTTCTAACTTATTATATATCAAAGGTAGACAAATACATCAAACATTGGAAAATTAGTACTGTTGCACAACAATATTGATTTCTCGGGTTATGCCGACGTAACGTGTAATTTCTAACCGTAACAAACTAGGGCAAACGGAATTATTAATATTATAAACAAGGTAAAATCGCGGACATAAACTAGTAAGAAATAACATATGGAAATATGTATTTTCACATGGCGCCTGATTGTACGGTTGGTTTATATAATTTTGATTGTAAATGATCGTTAAATTAAATCTAATGACAACCCCTGAGGCTACAAATATTATTGTGCAGTAGATTGCATGTTGTTTTTCTACATATATACATTGTCTATGTTATTTGTTAGTAATATTAAAATATTTGGTAAAAGATTTTAGTTTATAACAGGTGGTCACGATGAATGCTTTTTAATTTGCGATATTTCGAGTCATGTTCATTGCTAAACTTCAGTAGTTAGCGTTTATCCGTGACAACGAGCTATGCAACTGGTTCTAAATGTCTAGAAAAAACTTTATCGTGAGTACCCGTCATACAGTAAAATGTATCAGTTCCGCGATGTTTTTATATGACAAATTCGTTGTTAATCTATGTACGTATTGGTACCGTTATAACTGACGTATGCGGTTTCTAGCTTTATTTTCTATGTTGGAAATATAGCAACCGAGTGCGCAGGCCATTTGACGGTAAATGGTTTGCAGCCCATGGACATCTACGGAATATCTCTAACAGGACCGACTTATTCGTAGTTCTCTCTGACATCATGCATAGATGCGTTTGTATTCCTGAGGTTTGAAATGAAGTTGCCTGGACTGAACTTTTGCCAGCAAACACACCATCCAACCGAAACAAGAATTGCTTTATGGTTGATTATGAAAGCGGTGGTGGCACTTCCCCGGATAAATTGTAAACCACCTTGATAACAAATCTATTTTACAAATCTATTATTGTATGATAATGTAATTATAATGTATAACGTTGACACTTGGTGGATTTATGGATCGGCTGGCGAGGAACTACGCACGCTTTTATAATCCGCCGTGAAGCGGATCTTGTCGTATGTACTTAGAAGCCCGGCGAATCTTAGGTCTAGAAGCAACGCGTCTACGTACGAACTAACATAGGGCTTCAGTATTGGTTAAGGATGGATGTAGATTTCGATGGTCTTCAGTAACTGCTTAACATCAGATAGCCAGCATGTTCATATGCTACTCTTATCATACAATAAAAAAATAGCATTAAGTTTGATTGGAACTTCAACGTTCATGTAAAGCACACAAGAAAAATCTCGAAGCTAGTGAAGAGATTTGCTTTTGTATCAAATTACGAGCTTTCGGCTGGATCGCTTCGATATTGGATTAAAGGTTAGGTGTGTTGTGGTCGAGTTAGTGTACTCAATGAATGCTGGATGCTATTAGTGTAACGAACTTTTATACGAGTTGAGCTGGAAATAAAGTTTCTAAATTCTGCCTGAATGCATGGTCTGATCTATGCAATGGAAGGCCGTTTCTCACGTGTGTAGTTTATTCAACAATACACAGTTACATGCTTCTCGTTTAGAGGCTACTTTTATATCAGACCAAGATAATTACCATTATAGCAGTGATTACGTTTGTTGTTTGGCTACCAAATCTTTGGTCTATGGGTCTGAGTGCCTATGTTTTTTTATCAAAGAATTAGGCCTACTTTTGATTTGCGCTGCTGGTGACAAAGGACTGGTTAATATCTCGCACAGATAATTTCGATAGCTATTCATACGCCAGGGTTCTCGGCACTATGTCGCATGGGCACTGAGTCGCTTTAAATTTTTTAGGTCAGGTTTTTATTATAATTAGTTTTAATGTTTTCTATATCTCTAAATATTATAAAAAAAAATCTTCCAACGCTTCTGTCTGTCTGTCTGATCGCGATAAACTCAAAAAGCACTAGACGGATTTTCTCATAGTTTTTAACAACGGGTTAACAACGGAAATTGGGCAAATTGGACAAAAAAAATAAATAGTCAAATTCAGTCATGTTTCGAAGTAGATGTTGTATGAAAAAAAAGTAAATATAAACTTTATTATACGAGCGAAGCTGGGCCGATTGGCTATTAAATTTTATAAACTACAAACAACTATTAAGCAAATTATGTTTTATTCAAAAGATGACAAATATATTTTAGATAGGTCAAATATTATTAATATGTCAATCATGCAATATTTTAAATTTATCCGACAAACCATTACCGTCTGCTGAACGAAGGATTTCTCAGTCTCAAGAATGGTTAGATCTTGGTCCATACTGTTGGCAAAGTTGCAGATTTACAGTTTTTATTCGCCTTCACAAACTTTGTGAACAACTTTCAATGGAACATTTTTATTCACAATGTTTAATTTTATTGTTAAATCAAATAATAATAATTAATATACAATAGATGCATATATTCCAAAAATTTTGTGTGAGAGTGAGTATATATTAAAAAAATCCTGGATTTTACAACTATGCTATTTGTTTTTACTTATCAATTTCTATTTATAAATAATTGTAAAGATAATTTTATTTTTCAAATACTTATACTACGACGACTACAAATAATTTTCATATTATGTCTAAGTCTATACGACGTTTTTATAATAATGTATGAATAAATTATTTTCTTTAAAATAGTATAGTGTTAACGCCTACTCGAAATGATAGGTGTGGAAGTGTGCCTGTAAATATATTTATTATGTAAGATTTATTATCAACGTTTGCGATATTTTTTACATAATTTTCAAATATGTTGATGATGTATTAATGCATACCAAAATCAAGAGGTAGAGTCGCTTAAACTGTGAAAGAGATACTTTAAATATATTAGTCAAATTGATCAATGTAATTGGAGCACAAAATTGATCTCGTGAAATAACATAGTACCCTAATCCCTGATCCATTAATGTCCTAACAAGTAGGTCATATTTGTTACGTCTTTTTCGCTGGACACTCGTAACATCACTTGTCTAGTGTAATTATGACAATTTTATTATTATGTATGAAACTGAATTCTCGAATTCTCATTTTAAGATTGTGGGCTCCGAAACGCCCATTAATTACAGTGCTATTTCCGTTTAATCCACCCCGCGATCCGCTGTCGCTCCGTCACCCTGTCGCAGTTAGCACGCATTTTTCATACAGTCTCCGTATTTATTTATTTTTCTAACCGAATTATTTCTACTTGAATTTTATTGGACAATACATCAAACAGCCGAAGAATTCTATCCCGCTCTCATTAGATTCACGCCGACGTTTGTTTTGTCGTTCATATTTTACGGTCGTTTACTAAGATTTACAAGGGAGTGTCCTGGGTCCGGTTTTGTTCTTTTGTAAAAAAATATATAAAATTCTTGTTACAAGAGATTTTTAATTTTACACCCATAGCATTATTATTTTTTCATTTTACTACGTAAAGTATGTGTTACAATGTTAACGTTTTTTAACTGCCGACATTTCGAACTAGTTGTATGGTTCGTGGTCATGGTTAAACTTAGCAATATTGGTTTATAATTTTGAATTTATTGTTTGATATTTTTTGAAACCAAATTTTATGTTACTACTACTATTCTTCTATACACATAAATATTTGTTGGAAATTTCAATTTAATGACAACTATTTAAATTGCTCTATCTATTCAAATTGAATCGAAATATTGATGGTACTTATGTAACTGCAAAACACAAAACGGACCTACAATATTTTAATATCCATATTTTCCATACTACGTAGATACATAACATATTTTGTGGACAATACTTCTTCATTATTTTACGTGTTAGTAAACCGACGTCGGAATGTTGACAAATATCTGTCGTGTTAAATAAACAACAGTGTAATGATGTAATAAAAGACGTGTTAAGATGTCTGAAGAGCGTCTATTGTACCGAAAATAACTAAAATACCTCAATATCACACGAGACACCTTAAATATAAACATTTATTCTTACGGTTACTTCTTAGGAAATATTTAAACTTTGTTCATTAAAATATCCAAAGAACTAGATGGTTCATGAGAAAATTGTAACACTCCTTGACCAATATTTCTTTATATAGTAACAAGAAAAACGACCTGCCAGCGAAGATGTCGCATTTATACACCAATTCAAAATTTTTCGGTACAAGAATTTTTCTCGAGTGTCACGATGCAGCAAATAAATATCGCTCGTGAATCGGAGAAATGAATCGATCTCGCTCTCATATAGATGATTCCAAAATTTTATCTCTTTCTTCCTAATAGCCGCCTGACAAACATGTATCAGCGGTTAATAGGTGCGTTCTTGCAGCTGTTGCGAACAAATCAGCTCGGATATAGCTGACACTGTCAAAAAGCTAACACTTCGGTTTACGGAGTAAGCGCTGAGCGTTTTTGTAACCTCGCAAGTTTAACCTCAAAAGCAACTGATTTAATCACTTGTGATTTACATGTTTGGTAACAAGTTCTTTATAATTAACAACCAAACAACTTCTTTCTGTGTTTATATAAATGGTGTTTGTGTATTGTTAATTCATTTTTGTATAATACTCATATATTCCAATACAATTAAAAGAAAATTGGGCGGCCAATAAAATAATTTAAGTTGACACAATGTTTAGAAAATTGTCACATTTAATCTTGGCACGAACACCTTGCTTGTTATGAGAACTGATGAAATGTTTTGTTATGAATACATACATACTTTTTGCAATAAAAACTGTCTACAAGAAACTAACATTTTATAGTTTGTAATTTGTCATTCTACACGTTTTGTGAATAATAATAAGTGTGACCTCAAATTCAAATAGTAAATAATACAATTAGTAGCAACGGTTTAATATTGGAGGCTAAATTGTAGTACGCTCACTTCTTACACCCGTGCCTACAAACACATTACGAGGAGGGCCGACTTGCCGTTCATTCAAGATCGGAGAAAGCATCCTACGTATTTAAAAATAGACATTGTTCAGTATTTATTGGCCACCTCTTCAACATTCGATTTAATATTAACATTAGAAAAATATCGAAGGCACGTGTTCCTTCGATGGGTGCTAATTTCTTTATCCCGACGAGATATAAACATTAGGATTTACTGACGTTATTCCGACTATTCTCGTGTTTTATTTGAGATTTAAACGAATGTCGAAGGGGTAATGGCACGGAGGTATTCTTTGTTGATGTGTAATATCAAGTTTATTGATCTAACAAAATGAAACTGCCATACCAAGAACACAAATATATATAGAACACAAATAGGTAATTAAAGGATTTTTGATGTGAAACATCTACTGATGGTATTCTGATGGACTTATTCGTTTGGTGTGACGGCAAATGGCATGGCGTTATGTTATGACGTCATATCCATTTATCTTATACGTATATTCTTTGTAAACGATTGTAATAAGAGAAATATATTATAGAAATATAGCTTTTTAATTTTACGCTATAATTTTTCATTCTCATAGTTTAACCTGCTTTCGTATTTTATTTATTAAAATAAAGACGGTCGATGTAAAAAATCATTATAATTTTTACTAGAATATTAATATTATTGTCTTTTTAATAATACAGTAATATAGTATTATTAAAATAATGTCCCTTAGAAACGCGACAATTTATCTTAAAACCGATGCTGATTTAATAAAAAAAAAAGATAAGATAAAGAAAAAATATTTTAATGGAATTTTGGTTACATAGTTTCTTTTGAAGTCGATTTGATGATGATTTGATTATAGATCCCATTATTAGAACTTCATGAAATGTGAACGAGACGAGACACATGAAACATTGCATTGAAGATAAAAGAATCATCAATATCGGATTATAGAACAAACAATATAAAAATGCTGAATATACGTAAATAAATCCGATGAATATCAATTCATATCAACCAACCTTACTTTTAAGTGGATGAAAAATAAATATGGTTAATGGTAAGTTTTCCTTTTTCTAAATATACCATAATTTCTATCATCTGTACTATGATCTGATTACAATTTTCGACTCGACAAAAGAAAGTTTAGACCATAGTCCACCACGTTGGGCGTGAATATATTGGTTCTACACACACCTTTGATTTGATTTGCTATTATTTATTTACTAAAGATGCTATTGGTGCTATATGTTACGTGATTTTTCTTACTCACAATATAATTATTACCGTCGGTTAGTTTTCTGGTCACCACAGAATATGAAAAGTAGTTCACGACATTAGCCAATTGAAGTTAGGTAAGTTATTCCTACTTATGGCGAAATTACAACATAATTTTCGACTAATTTGATCGTAAATTGCGGAACGGTTCGGAAACAATAATTTTAATTTTAGTTCACATTGCATCAATTTCAAAGCTATCGAAGTATTGATTCTTTGCTAAATCGAGCAGAAGATAAGTAAAAGATAATGTATTTACACGAATTTGCAAAATATTAAAGTTTAAACGAAGACTGATAGCATAGGAAACAGTTTTAGGCAACTAATTAATTAATTTCAACTATGTAATTAGACAAAATTTTAAATAGTAACAATTCGTTGCATAGTAGTAGTTTGTTTTTAAGTAATAAACAATAAATATATGTTTAAACAACTTACAAAACCGAGCTGGGTTTGAGCGTATTTCTACATGCGTCTTCTCATGAGAAATTATTATACTAAAGTGCTTCCGTATTTTCCGTTTCGTTTTATAATTTAGTTACATTCTACGAATGCTGACATTTGAAGCGTTTTCAAACTATAATAGATTGTATAAAAATTCATAAAAAATGTAAATACTTGAATTTATTTATAAAAATGGGTAAAAGATTATGTTTTTACACATTTTTAAACATCTTCATATATCATCGGAACATTTTTTTTAATCTTAGGAGCAACGTATATGTAATAGATTTCAGTTGAACTGCAGTTGGTTACAGACGTGAATGGGCAGCAGTGACTATTTACCTTCTGGTCAACAGCAACAAATAAACCTAAATCTTCCTACATGATACTAATAGTTTTATAAGTTTGGATACTAAAGTGATAAGCATATTTTATATATGTTAGTCACATAATATCTACCCTTTTTAACACAGAGAGTTAAATGCAATCTAAAATCAGTTAGGATTATAACTGTATCCCTCAAATTATAACATGGATTATCTTAGAAAGAATTTTAATAAAAACCTAATCAGAAAAAACTACAGGAAGTACATAGTCATGCGGCAAGAAGGTACTAAGAGTACTGGCAGCATTACCGTGCTGAGTAGCGTAATTTAGAACATTTGTTCTTTTCTACAGTTACGATGAATTATGAACACGAATTGAAGTATCATAAGTAGTATTTGTACTATCAATCAATTCATGCGTTTCAGTAGAAAGGTAAAGTTGCTGAATAAGTTAGGTATGGCGCGACAATCCCAGTCCTTAGGAGTAGCAACGCATATGAAATTCAGGTACGATTCTATTGTACATGACATGGGTTACCGATGTTCTTGGGTCGCAGTGACTACTTTCTATGAAGTGGTACTTTAATATTTCCATAGAAAAAATGTTTTTTAATATATGTTTCTTTTATTTTTGAGAATAGTAGCAAATGAGCATGCAAACCACCTGATATTAAATAGTCGCAGCCCATAGACATTCACGTATAACCGTAAACAAGACTGAAATCCTATCTGAGCTCGAACGTAGATACGTTGCTACTTCTGAGGACTAACATGGTCGCCTCGCTTCAAAGTGTAGCCGGCAACCGCACATCTACAACCGTAACACAAATAATGCTTTACAGCGAATTATGAGGGTTGCGGTGGAACCTCTCCGGTCGCTTCTTCCATCTTTAAAATTACGATATTGAGATTGTGACTTACAGTTTCCATTTTGCCGATGACATTGGGTCGCAGTAACTTCTATCTATGAAGTGAGCTACTTTAATACATCTATTGAAAAATACGCCTTTTATTACATGACATTAAGATTACGCTCCACAGATACCATTGCCGATGGCCCACGTTGGTTTTTTGAATGTTTAACGAGTGAATTTACCCTAAATTTCGTTTGACTCGCTCTTTGCGGATCGCTGTTTTTTTTTCGAAAATAACATGTATATTGGGAAAAGTCCATTTGTCTGTGTTTAAGTAAATATTTGAACCCTTAGCTCATAGGTACGAAGCATAATCTACTAAAATGCATACAGTTTTCATTCATTTAAAGATAAAAATAACTTTGTAAGCGACTACAAAACAGTTCGTTACTTTTTTTTTTAAGTTTGGCTTGTTTGAAATGTGTATGTGTAAAAGATTTCTAATATGCTATTTGGTAGACACGGGTTTCGCCGTAAAACTGTACAACGACCTGGATTTCTACAAACCTAATTAATAGAGATACGAATTAGTGTCTAACTTGCTTTCATACTTTTTAAACCTTCCAAATTACCTGCGATAAGGTTTTTGGACTGTCGTCCGCTGATACATGCATTCGTTCATATGACGTGCCGTCTAAAGTACGGAATCGTGCATAAAATTTTTGTTTTGCAGTTACCCATCTAATTTCCGACCGCATCCGATATCGTTTAACTAAGTTTATCTTTTACGGTTTACACAAATCGTAACGAATTATAATTTATGTTTTATTCGCTTGTTAATCTTTGCTAACTTGGAAACAAAATATCATTATATACTTTTTATTTTAGGAGTTGTCAATCCACGCTGTCTCCACTCAAGAACTCCTGAAGCCGAAAGATGAGCCGGGCTACAGCTTAGCCCCGTCTGTTCTGTGCTCCGTCGACGTTGCTCATACAGGTTAGTGTTTCTTTAATTAAATAAAAGTACCAAACGAGCTTGCAGTCCATCTGATGGCAAGTAACTAACATCACATCAGTAGCAACTCTTTACAGAAGGATTTTATCTTAGTCTAAAGAGGTTGCAAGGCATATACGAGTATGATCGACTGCGGGTAAGACATCTGTTCTATATGGAATAAGTTACAGATGGACGGGTAACTTCTTACAATCAGTTGGACTGTATGCTTGTTTAAGGTTTCAATTTTTTAAAAGTTTATAATGTAAAACCTTTTCATTTAATTATTAAATGCAGCCAGTGTTCTTCGCCTAGTAGATTGGTTTCGTTAGAATTTAATTATAAAAAGTTTTAACTTCTTCGATTTAGATTTAGATTCGCTCGAAGTGTTAATAGATCCTTATTGTCTTTAAGTTCATTAATTACCTAAATAAAATTTTGACTAAATGTATATATGTTACAGGTAACAATTTATCATTTTAAACGTTCTGATTATTTTTTCCTAAAACCTATTTATTTGCTATGAATTCTGGCAATAGTAACCTCGTTAACTCTCCCCTCTGAAACAGTGAACAGAAAAACGTTTTGGGTTCCATTCGCTCAATAAAGATATCTAATTACTTTCCTCTACGTTAATGAGCTAGTAACGGGAACCTATATTGTATCAGCTATCGTAATGACTGCGTTGTTTCATATTGCAAACTTTATAGTCTATAAAATGTGTACCTATTAGTACATTTTTTGTAATAGAAACTTTCATATCATATCGCTGTAGAGCAGGCAATAAATCGATAAAAAGTACTAAATAGTCAGAAATAATATTTTTTTTTAATTTAAAAGAATGTGGTGTGGTTTGTGTGTTATATTAATATGTTAGTGTTAATTTGCATTTAGCCTGATATATAACCTTCAGCATTTGTTATGTAGCAATGTGTAGCAATACGTAATTAGAAAAATATTATTTGAATAGGTCGCTAATTACTAAAATATTTACTATTACAATAATACTATGTTATTGATACCTGATGGTTAGTTCCAACTTAATTTAGTGTGATAAGGCATAGAGTATATTGTGGTTAGAAGTATACTTTGTACCTTGTTGTATAGTATTACCTATTATAAGGTACCTTGTGAACGAAATTTGAGCTAAATTTAATAAAAAGTTGTCGAGTTATATCAAAACGAACAATCAGACATTTTATTTTTATATAATAGTAGAGTAAGAGATATATTGAAATTATTATACTTATAAAGAAAATTAAGTAATTGCAGTTCTGACTTCTAAACTAGGCAAAACCTGTATCATAGAAGTCAAATATTTTTGTTTTTTATATTTCGGAGAAGGTAACTTTTTAAGCACACCACACCAGTTTTAATCAAACTGCCGACGCTGTAACTTAACAAATATTGTGAGTCGGGTGTCATATTACTGTTTTCGAATAAAGATTTTATTATATGCGACTGAGGTGCGTAATCGACTTACGACTTAGCGCACTTCAAGTCGGCCGCACGAACTTAGAACGAGTAATTTACGACCGAACGGGCATTGTTCATTCACAGTCGAGTTTGATTGTCGATATGTAGGTATAATGTATCAAGCAGTGCCGGAAATTCATTGATAGATTTAACCGCTAGCACTGAAAATACGATTTGATTCTACGAGTAAATTGCTAAGTCATTAAAGCCGTCCGGTCCGTAGCGGGTGCACTAAAAACTGCTGCTATTTTAAGGGCACTCGGATCCTTGAAATTCGAAATCGGAGACGATTTACGTCAGCCACCGCTAAGTTTATTGGTAATCTCCGTTGAAGGATCACCGCGTGCTTGCCAACATTACAATAACATTAATTTATATTGTATATTATAGAAACCGTAGGATATATGTATTTTTGAGCACGTCCGTAT
This sequence comes from Phocides pigmalion okeechobee, assembly GCA_018251015.1. Taxonomy (NCBI): domain Eukaryota; kingdom Metazoa; phylum Arthropoda; class Insecta; order Lepidoptera; family Hesperiidae; genus Phocides; species Phocides pigmalion. The sequence continues at coordinate 1,027 of DWON01001076.1, read as the reverse complement.
AATTAACTATTTATTTGTGTTTGCAAACAAAGATACTCGCAGCCTAGTACTAAAAGTCCGGTCGGTTATATTCAGAGTCTGAGGTTTGAATGCGAGTCACATACCAACAAGTTCTAATATTAAAAATAATATGCATATTAAAAATCAATTGCTTTAACGGTAAAGGTAATCTATATAAAGAAACGTACCTACTTAACAGCTCTGTTTAAACTTCTAATGTCGATTCTTTGCGCGCTTGTACCTCGGAGGGCATGTTAAAAATTCAGATCCAGGTGTTATCAATGGATGACAGTTGTGAAATTTGTCGACAGCATTATGGATGGTTTGGGAACATCTTATGGAAAGCTTGACAACTAACCTGTCTCCTCTACAACGCGCTAGAGTGGCTCGTGGGGCATTTTCCAAGCTTCCAACTGACGAACATTACACATTTATAGCCACGTATATAACATTTCGAAGGCTCAATTTATATCTAAGAAAAAACTATAGAAGCCGACTACTGTAATTGGTTGTGATAAAGTAACATAGTAAATGTACTTTATGCTATGTATATTGCTTATACTTCATATATCTTCTATGCTGTGGATGTTTTAGTGAGTAAAAAATTCTCATGTGTTAACTCTGATGTCCCAAAAGACCTTTGAAAGATATCTTCCCGGATATTAGAGATCGGACATCTTTTTCACAGTAACCGAAAGAAATACGTACCAATTATATGTACATACCTTCTAAATTAGAAAAAATACAGTGATAGTCTATATTTAAGTTCCCGGTCTCTCACACGAGGAGTCCGAGGTTCAAATCTCGGACACCTGTATTTTTCAAAATTATGGTAGTATATTACTTTCTAGGAAACGTCATGTGCAAATCTACATGATGGAGACTTCTTCAAACGCGTTAAGAGCTATGTGAATTCTATCAATCTGCAGATATCTTTTTTATTTATTGATTTATTTACACCAACATCTCTACATACAATATTACATAAATATTTCCAGTGATTACGTATTTGTTCCGCTTGGCTTTG
>DWON01001075.1:0-26577 GCA_018251015.1 Phocides pigmalion okeechobee | reverse complement strand
GTTCTGTACCATACGTTGCCTTCAGAATGCAGCATTTACATAACAATACCTTGAATCTGCAGATCCATTCACTGAACATAGATCTACATCAAACCACCTTTACGCGGAGGTACTTAATGAAGGTCTCTATTAGACTAATGACAAAATAGCTCCAATTGACAACAAAAACAAATACGAATACCAATCAAATGCTCGTTAGGCACAGACGAGGAATCGATTCGTCAACACGCAGTAATCGATCATCTTAAACATCGAGTTCGTCGCACTTTGATAAATGTTTTACCTTCGATGTTGCGTCAGAAAATTGCTGTAATCGTTATAATAAATCGCTGGTCACAAGATCTCCGGATCGTAAAAGGAGTCAGTGAAGTAAATTTGTCAAATTTCCACATTTGGTTATGGGTTAAATTCTTTTCTTTCTACAATAAAACTGATATCCTACAATGTATATTTACAATGATGAAAATCTTAAAACTAATTATAATAAAAGCCTAACCTAAACAATGTAAAGTGAGTCTGAGCCCATGCGCCATGGTTGCAAGAACGCTAGCTACATTCCCGCATTGAATAGCAATCGCAATTCTCTGCGCGAGATATGAACCAGCCCTCTTGTTACCAATACAATACGAACATAATAAAGACAATCTATTACTCCCGAGATTTATCAAATATTACTCCAGAGATACATATAAATAAAATATATATTTCATAAGTTGTTGTCTTAAACTTGTTAAATAATAACTGAACCTTATCAATTACTATTCCACTTTTGGATACAGATCTCCCCTCAGATTGGGAAGATTTGGGTATGGCTACGTGGGCTTCTAAACGGATTAGGAGACTTTACAAATAAAATAAAAAATCTATTTGATACATAGTACCCTTGAACTCCATTTTAACTGAATCTAAGCTATTACTTTTCCACTTTTGGATACAGATCTCCTTTCAATATGTCAAGAGTTAGGAAAAACCATGCAGGCCGAGAAACGGATTGGTAAAGTGAGAACTATTCATTTAGGCATGCAGGTTACCTCATGTCTTCCTTTATCATTAAAACGACGTACATAAATTCAAAAGTTGACCACAGACCTGAATGAAAATCCAGAATCCTCCCACTAAGGTTAGTTTCAATCTCTGGTGCTAATTCAATAATTAATTTCGGAATACTTATACCCAACATAATTAAAACTAACTTTGTACAAAGTAAACAATACCGTACTTATTATTATACGTAACCTTTTATAATAAACAGCAGTTATCATTATTCGACACAAAGCATTCCTCAATGTATTGATTCACCGCCCATTATGGTTCAGAATAAGGCCATTGTAAACTTATTAGAGATCTAATAGAGTTTGACTTCCATCGGTAATAGACATTACGTGTGTCAGAGGCAATATTTGCAAGGCTTGACGTAACTCTTAAATAATAAGACATACCTTGATTGATGGTGTATAAATTGCATGTTTTGTGTCTGAATTTTACGGTTTTATTTGTGTTGAAGGATTTCGTTATAACGATAAATGCTATAGTTGGTTTATTACCTTAGTTAAAGTTTCAATTCTTATTTGTTATGTTATATAAATAAAATTCCATCATCGATAAGTTTGAATAAATTGTACATGATTTTTATCAGTTTGTAATAAATATTGCTTGAGATATAAAAATACGTGAATACGTTTTTTTTTATTAAAGGCACATCGTTCCTCTGAAGAGTTTTTGAATAGATTCTTTACAAGAATAAATTTTTTCGTTAAAAATAATTAATTTCATAAACAATTATTTAAATATTTTAAACTTAGTACATTTGACTTTATTATTATCGGTAGTAACTTAACATAGTATTACTAAACTGCGAAATAATAAAAATGTACTTATCACGGAACACTGATAACATGTTAAATATCAAAATTGATACGTTAATTGGATGGATAATGGAGACCGATTGCAGAGACGGAGCGTGATAACACAAGAGTACCCTATGCGAGCCAATAGAAGTTTCATATCAAAAACAAAACTCAATGTCATACCGTACTCTAAATACAAAGCCTTATAAACCTTAACACAAAGTAATATAAACAGAGCATCGTAAGCATCGTGCAATACCATCCATAAACGCTTGCGTAAGACGCAAGGTCGAGGTCACAGCCGTCGCGCCTCCGATGCAATCGTGACCTCAAACAGATAGCTATATCACTTTCTATTTGCTATCAGTTTGATATTGAATAGTATCTTTCTACTTTTTGTAATTTATCATTTTATTAATCAACTAACGACCCGGCCCGGCTTCCCTCGGGTAATGGAGTTTATATTTACATTATTTTTCTTTCATACATACATCCAATCATTACCTAGTTGCAAAAACTAACTGTTAAAAACGTCTATTTCGATCGTAACTAAATTACTATATTGAATGTAACAATTTTATTTTACCTCAAATTTACAAAAAAAACTTATTATACACCAAAAACTTCCTTAGAAATCACTCTGCCGATTGTTGAAATCTGTAAGAAAATCCGTCCAGTATTCAGTATTATTTCGAGTTTATCACGAACAGACAGATAGATAGACGCGACGGGGGCTTGATTTTATAATATTTAGAGATTTTTTATGTTAGAAGAAAGTGAACATGCAGGTCAGCTAATGTTTAGTAATCGCTCCAGCTTATAGAAATCCACATTCAACTTCAAACAGAAGTCTTATCTGAAGTCGTAAGTTGTATATGTCACTACACTTTGCTTCTAAGCGTACTCGGCGACCACACCAGTTTGTTAAAAAAATAATTTTAAAAAATCCACATTTGCCCCAACATCAGAACCTGGTCAAGATCAACATCGTATAGCCACGGCTTAAAACATTCCAGGATAATGTATTCTGCACTCTATATTACCGTGTCAGATTTAACACTTGGAATAAATACATCACTCTGATACAAAATACTAAGGCATAAATTTTCATATATGGTCATGATTATCTCGTTTCATCAGCAATAAAGTAAATTTAAATATTAACTTGCCTTTTTTGATAAACTTTAGCGTTCACGATTAAAATTTTTCATAATTTACTTGACGTTTAACCAAGTCTATAAATTATTTCGAGATAATAATAAAGATGAATGTGGTTTTACAGAAATTTAAAGTAAATAAATAAACTGATAGTAATCTTTATTTCTGAGGAATTTCCTCTTAAAATTTTCTAGTTTTTTGACAGTCTTCCGATATCGTAAAAACATAACTTTCAGACATTTTAACGTTACACAATAGCGTCACTATAAAACCTATTTTTTATATGAGAGGTAGTACTTTAGTATTCAGGCCGCTTGAAGTTAAGTAATCGCTGTAACCCATGGGCATTTACATACAACCTTAATTAGATCTGAACTACTCTCAGAGGTCATACATAGATAGTAGACGTCCCCAATTGAGCTATAGTTATTAGAATTCATAAAAGAAAACTAAGTTTGACGGATGAGTCTATAAGCCCTTATAATCTGCCGTAAGCATTACTTATGTTTCGGTTGGAGAAGTGCGGCTGTCGGCTACACTGTGAAGCAAGGCAACCATGTTAGTCCTCAGGAGTAGCAACGTATCTACGTTCGACCTCAGATAGGACTTTCGTCGTGTTTGTGATTGTACGTCGATGTCTGTGGATTGCGACTACTGAACATCAAGTGGTGTGCATACTCGTTTGCTCTTTTCTCACATAAAATAAACGACAACCCTAAAATTGTAACTAAAAGTTGTCCACGGCATTCCACGAGAATTGTCCAATTTTACACGCCACCGCTACGAATCTAGAGCGCACTTTGTCCTACGCTACTTACTCGAAATTGGATTATGGGTGAATAGATCGACAAAAAAGCTTATCTTCGATCTATCTGAACAGTCCGCCCGCTCCGTCAACCTTTGTGCACGCCGCCCGTTCATATGCCCTAAATCAGGGCTACCAATTGGTTGAAATTTGAATACAAAACGTACGGGCAACTTACTCAATGTTTAATCGGTATTACGGTCCACGAATATTTGTTACAAATTCCAGATTTGACTGGAAACATCTAATATCACTTACAAGTGCATTGTTATCTGAGGAATAAGTTGGAACGCCTTATTAATGTTTTAATGTAATTTAATTAATATTATGGTGTTTCGCAACCCAAATTATTTTATTAACATATGTAAATTTAATTTTTATTACTGTAAGTATTGTTGATTGTTTTGCTTATACACATTGAGATGTGAATGTCAAAATATGGAATGTAATTCTGAAATAAACGATTATTATTATTATTATTATTTAATGAAATAATAAGATTCATTTAAATATTAAAGAACCCATAGCATTAGTATTATCTTATTATAATAACTCTGTAACTAACTATCTTTTTTATCCCGTTGATGTTTCTTGATGTTTATCATCTTTGGACGCTTTGGGGATAAGACAATATCTTTTGGCGTGACTTCAAACGGAATGACGCTCTCTTATGCTGTCATATTCCTTCATCGCAACCACTCTTTAATCTTTGTTAGTTTACTTCTAATTATATTCTATAGGTAGAATTGTAATAAAAAATATATTAAGGGAGAATTTTTTGTTATTTGTTTTTTTATTAATGGGGTTACTTAATGTTTATACTAACCGTTGTATATATACACATACATACATACTATTTTTGTTTCTAGATTTATATTTTGATAATCACCCGAGTTTTCCGTGAAATCTTCTGTATGGCCAGCCCTATCAGGTCTAAGTGAAAGTAAGACTATAACAACACAGTTCTTAGGTAGCCTGATGTAATAACTACTTGCTGTACTTTTTGTATGCGCAGGCGATTGTTTTAATAATATTTTAATAATAAACACTTTTCGATAACTTTTACATTGGGGAGGTTTCGATAACATTTTCATATAGTGTCTAAATTTCTTGAACTAATTGGATAAAATAATTGAAGTTAATTTAGATCGATATACATCGTGTCGTACGTCTTTTTCACATAAACCTGAAGTGTCAAACGAGCGTACAATCCACTTGATACTATGTGTTACCTGCTTATCATGAAACCCGCGGCCAGATCTAACCAATTCCATAAAGAATAAAAATCCTATTTAAAATAGATCATAAATAAATTTAATAATATAACGGATACTCACAATTAACGCTGTTAATTGCCGATATTTCGAACCAGTTGCATGGCTCGTGTTTAAGTTACTTTCGAGCCATGCAAATTGAAAATTCGATATATTTTTAATTCTCTACTGACATTTGCTATATACCTACAAGGTAAAATACAGATACACGATTTATTAAACAAAGCCAAGCAAGTACAGATAAGTAAAAAATAATATGATTATTTTACTATCAAAATTACAAAGCAATACTGTTCACTAAGATTAGATTCAACATACATAAATGACTACCTATTTCAAAGTTCTAGGTCAGATGGACTGTGTAGAGCAGCATATTTACTGCATTGATACATATCTGATGGAACAAGTTTACCAAGTAAACATCTCTCCAGACGACAAGTAATATTTATCTGATCTCATATTGAACTTGCAAGTTCATATGGTAATGTCGAGTATGTACTAATGTATTGAGCAAAGTCTATTTTATTAAAACAAGGGGCCATAATTATGAGTGACATTTTATTAGTATTTTGTCATAAATTGCTATATCACTAACTACAAAATCCATTATGATATTACAGAAGTATCAATCATTGTATTTGGCAATCAGTTTCGTTATGGTCAAAACGATATGGCCAAGGACGCATACTTCGATTATCACAGCTTTGATAGTTTTGCAATTAGAGCCACATCTCAAATTTATCGTGTTCTGCAATCATCAGCCCTATAATACCAAGCCCATTCACATTAAAATTTATGGTAACCATCATAATGATTTTGATGCTTATATACATTGCATAGTCTGATACCTACACGCCTAAAAAAGTATCACTAAAATGTATCCAATATTATGTACAATATTTGAACCCTTATTTTTATCTCTCCCATTCCAAAAGGGGCCTTATCTACATATATATGACTGAATGAATTTTCATTCAGTCATACTCCATATAGTATTTACTATATTGAGTTGGTTATAGATGTACATTGGCGGTAACGACCATTTAACATCAGGCAGGCGGGGCACTTTGACATGCCTTTTCATTTTATAAAAATGCATAGATTCGTAGCATGGAATCAAAACACTAGTTCGATACTAATTTCAAAAAAATATGTTTTGAAAACATTCGTAGCTTTTTATCCATAGTCAAATTATACAATACTAGCGACCCGGCCCAGCTTTGCTCGGGTAATAGAATTTATACTTACTTACATTATTTTTCTTTCATACATGCATCCAATCATTATCTAATTGCAAAAACTAACAACTGGAAACATCTATTCCAAACGACGATTGAATTACTATATTGAATTTAACTATTTAATTTCTCGCCCAATTTGCAAAAAAAAACTTAACATATTTTGCACCAAACCTTCTGTAGAAATCACTCTACCTGTTTTCGAAAAAAGTGAGAAAAGCCGTCTAGTACTCTTTGAGTTTATCGCGAACAGACAGACAGACGCGAAGGGGGACTTTATTTTATAATATTTAGAGAAGATAACTTAATTGTTGAAGCATGTTGGTGTAACTTCTATATGTTTTGCTCTGTTTATACCAAAAACCGAAGTCGAATTTCACTAAACAAAATCCTGCAATGTTATTGACCTCAAGTGCCGTTAAAAATATAAAGTCTGAAATATGCAAATCATTTTGAAAATTGATTTAATGTACACGACATGCAATCTGTACATACGGCAAATACTTCGCCCTTTTCCGCATTCAAAGATTTAAGTTCGAAGGGTTTAATTACACAAGCACGTTTTTGGTTTATTTTCAAGGACCCACTTCTCGGGAATTTCGTGAGCGTCATTCAAATAACTCTAAAACCCAACGGGATCTGAACAAGACGTATTGCTCGAGAACAAAAAGTGCAAAATATTTGTGCATATTAACGGTAAATCCAAACGGGAAAAGAGCAAAATGCTTTAATATATAACATGGAATAATTCACAACTCGAAATGAAAACCGAAAAACAGTTGACGTGAGACATATTAAAACTCTTGAAATTATTATAGTAGCGCTTAAAGCCATACTATGATTCAAAAATAATATAAACCAAATAAAATACCGTCACAAAAAAGTTCTTGTTTCTTAAAATACTTAAATTGAGTAAGGAAACAGTAGTCGATTTTGATGTAAGCTAATTTTAAAATGGAAATCTTGGGGATAACCCAATATACAATTAGCGTCGTGACATATTGAAATTCTTGTAGTTGCAAATTATTAATCGAAATAAAGTCCCATCACATAAAAAGAGCTTGTTCATTGCAGTTCCCGAATTGAATATGAGAACAATAGTTCGTTTCGATCTCAGCTAAGAATTTATCTTAACCGATCCAAAGTTGCAAGTAACACAATAAACTAAATAAGCACTTCATTTTATATCGAGATAAATTGCTGTCAATATGTGATATGAAATAAGACGTGCTTTTGTGCAAAAATTATGCATTATGACTCAGCAGGTTCATTTCAATGTATTATTCCTTGCGTCCATCGCTTCTCGCTCGTCAATTGTGGCGAGCTGTCAAGCCGCAAGCCAGATTGATCGCGGGTATCAGATGTCATTGAGATAGAGCCTGGGACTAGCCGCGGACGTTAACAATAGCCCACGATGCATTGTTCTGTCCGCAAGAATACTAGAGGAAGCAACGGCCATGTCTAAACCTTGGTGAGGTGATTGAATGGCGCATGATCTCCTGATCGATGTATTCTCCAAACAATACCCTTCCACCAACTGTATTAATTGACGCTAGGACAAGCAAAATTTAGTTTAACCTCGCAAGCGGAACTGAGGTATAATCTCCCTTCTTTTTTAAAACAATAGGTCGTTAACGAGCTCGTTGTATAATAGCAGGTGCTACCAAACTCGGAACTGCGAGACGTCGCCTCTTTTCTAATTTTACGCGCCAACAGTCCCGCTATTAGGTAACAGATTAAGTCTTCTGTTAGTCTTCGTATCGCTCGATCGCAATATTGGTATCAGTGTTACAAAAAATCTTCTATTAATACCGATTCATAACACAATGCTTTATTCAATTACAGAATTATTGCAAATATTGTATTTAAACGTTCGCAAGGTGACCCATAATGATATTTTGTTATTACCATTCTATTATTTCGTGACCTCTGCACGCCACTTTCAAATATCTAGACCAAGTCGAATTTGAATGTCGATTGCCGACACGATTTGACAAGTTCTGCATTTATAACCGGATCGAAATAATTCCGATACTGAAATTTAAGTGAAGTGGAACGGATGAAAAATGTCTATTTTAATACATTATTTAAGAGAGAATGAAGTGAATACGGTGTTGTGCAAGAGTTGAATCAACGACGTCTTGTATATCACGACTGCTACTGTTGCGAGGTCAATAGGAACTACGTGAAAAGTTGTACTCATTATTACGAAGTAATTGTTCTCATATTGGTTAAGCGTTACGTAAGACGTCCTTAACAATCGCACATAGTCAAATCGTGTTGTTCAAACCACTGGTATGTCGTTAGACTTGTTGGGTTAACTGTCACAACATCATGAGATAGATGAGATAACAAAAGCAAAGACATAAGAAAGAAATATCAAAAGACTTGTTTATACAAAAAGCTATTAAAAACATACTTTAAAATTTATTTTTATTTTTATAGCGACTGTTTATATTGTCAAATAAAGAACATTGTCTCTACACGTTTATATAAAAATAACCGTCATCAAACTTTAAAACACAAAGTTTTTTTTCTCGAGTGGAAAATCGTGGATAATCTTTAAAGTTTTTGAACCGATATTCGTTTAATTGTACAATTTTTACAAGTATTTTTTGACAAAGATTACATGCAGTACTTTTCCAAAACCTATCTGAATAAAAGCAAGAATATTCTTTCTATTGTATTCTAATCGTTGTTACCGCATTCATCAATAAGCCTAACTGATTATTCAGTTTATATTTTCATTATGGCTATTTATCCTGGAACATTTTACTGCTTTTATTTCATTCTTCTATTACATTTTTAAGAGTGTTAAAAGCAAAAATCAAGAACAAGCATCATGCTCAATGAATTTGAACCTTTAAATACAGACTTCAAGTTTCACTTTTGCCTTCATCGTACAAAAGAGAGCTGCAGATTTTATGCAATGTTGTAATTAATTTCTGTGATCTTTAATATCATTATGATACTCATAACTATCAATATTAATATGAAAAACTTATTCAACCCTATCCTGATTCCATTTTATCTAAAGAATGCTATCCTGATTATGAATAATGATTCTGGATCTTTTAGTCTCGTTATTCACATCTGACCTATTGCATGAGAACGTGGAGTTACTTTTGCTTATCTGTCAATCATGATCACACAAATGATAATCATGTCATATTGACCTTAAAGATAATTGAGCAAAGTTTATTGTGTTGCAAAATGGGGATTTTATGAAGTGGGCCAGACTAACAACGACTGTTAATAGTTTGAGGATAAACTTTTTTAAGTTTAAGTCTAAGTTTTATGTAATTGATGTAACTAACATGAAGGCCATTTAATTTTAATCAATGCTACCATATATGGTTCTCTAACTCCTTGCAGATTGTAAAATAATTTAAGGAAGAAGGAACTAACGTATAGATTACCAAATTTAGATCAGTTGCTACCCGTCGTACTCTAACATCTTGTAGATCAAGAACAACAGAAATATTACTATGCAGGTACCCACAATTACGATTTTTAAGTGCTGATATTTCGGACCAATTGCTTAGCTCGTAGTCATGACTAATCGTGGTCGGCACGAAAATTAGCTGACCACGAGCCATGCAATTGGTTCACAATATTGACAATTAAAAATCGTTAATCATGTGTACCCGTTGTATAGTAAATATATAAATTCCGCTATATTATTAATTTAAAATATCAGAACTATCCAAAGGTGATCACACATACTCTGTAGCAAAATGAAAAAGCAATAGAATTTCCTGAATTCCTTTGACATTTACAAAATACATACATTAACACACAACTCTGCTCACAAAATATAAGCTTAAGCGCCTGCAATAAACTGTACAGCAATGCGTAATTTGAGAAATATTACTTAAAATACTATTATCTTTTATATAATTATTATAAAGCACTGTTCAGCATCACGATAATATAACGTCGTAACTTATAGCCTATAACGAGATCAGAGGTACAGACATTTTGCACAAAATTTGAAGTAGATTAAATCAGTCGTTATCAAATGAAACAAACACAAACAATGAGCAATAGACAACGTTTGACGTTTATATAATAGGATAATGGAACAAAGCTGTAACACTGTAGGTATTCGTAGGGTCAGCATTCCTATATTAATACTTAATATGTTCAGATTTAACATATTGCAACCTTTCCGTCCGTATTATAATAAATTATCACGGCTCATAAACTTCGATTCCAACTTGCAACACTGTGTCGACATTCTATGGGATTCTTGGTTTTATGAAATCTTCATTTCGATGTCACGTCCAATAATATTGACATTTTGTGAGCATTATACCACGATTACTTAAATTATGTTGAATTTAAGACATTTTGTTTTAAATTTGTCATTCTTTATATTTGTATATTAGAAAATAAGCATGGAAAAATATATCAACGTAGTGTATACTTTTAAACTGAAATTGAAATTAATTTTTTTTATTTTATTGTAAGGTATTTTCAGACTCTTAATGAATATCAAGGATACAATGCTAAATCAGTGCATAGGCTTTGTTTTAGGATAAACTGCAAAAGTCTATGTTAATTTGTATAACTAGTAACCTATGTAGCAACAATAGTTATAAGCAGTGTAAGAAAGGCGAATAAGTGCCAACACAAACTATGCTTCATGTAATGGTGCATATAAAGTTGTAAAATGTGCATTTTGCTATGCGATCCATGATTTTCAATTGCAATTAAACTCAGTACCCGTTACATAGTAATATATATAAATACCGCGATGATACATTTTTTAAATATTCGATTGTTTATTAACAAAATTCACATCCCTGTGATAATGTTTACGAGGATTTGTTTATATTGCCAGTTTTCTGGGAGCTCATCCCAAGAACAATCTTGCTGGAGTATTTTACTATTAGGACTATTGTTATCATTCTGTTTTAATGTTCGCTTTTTAATAGTTTAAAATAATTTTGAAATATTTGTATAGATTAAGACCTGTCAATTTTATTAATAAATAAGCAATGATAATAGTTTAAAATTATTCGTAAAGTGATTACTGAGATTAAATGACGATAAATTATATATAATTCTGAAGACAAAAAAAATGTTATAAAAACAAATGTATATAATGAAGTATCAATCAAAATCAGCATTAATTAACAATATTTAATGTAAATTATGAAAGCAAAAATATTTATTAAAAAAATAAAACAAATATACATTGTTTTAAAAACAATAAGATTTACAGCATTAACATTCCGGCCCGTATTAAAAAAGTTAACAATATTAAAAATAAATAATGGAAACAAAAAACATATATTTTAAAAATACAAACAATATAGTTCATGTTGTAACAATCAGGGTCATCGCAGTTCCTATGAAAGACCATGAAAGATAAGCAATATGGTGCTTATACAACCGAATGCCAAGTTCAATGGCGCTGGGCGTCGAAGGCGAAAGTTCCGGCGTCTGGCAGTGACATAACAACAACCACAGAACATCTGTCGCGATAGACATAATTGGCGATCATTTGAACCTGGCTTAAACTGTTTCTATGTATGTTATTCTTCTTACATAGAAAAGGAAAAAGAGACTAATGTATTGGCAAAAATAGGTTAGTTTCAAATAGTACAGTATACTAATGAAAAGAACTAAAAGAACTGGGCGGTAGTGACCACTTAACATCAAACGTATGAATTCATCGCTAATACGCTATGAATTATTAATATAAAATACATTTACTAAACATGGAAAAAATCTTATGATTGTGGCACATACATAGATTAATTTATTTAGCCCTCTCAATCCAAAAGGTCAACAAAACAAAAGAAAATCTTACATACCATTCGATTCCATGAAGTTTCTTTGTGCATAATCCTTACAACTAAATAAAAGTGAAACTGGCCGTACTGATTTGTTTATTTATATATAACGCGAAAACTATTGATTTAAATTACCTTTAATTTTGCACACAGATTACCAGTACCTTTAACCTCAATATAAGCGATATATTATCAAATCTGTGACCTGAAATATGAGCAGAACCACCAAATGTAACCTCCCTTCTAAGTAATATTCTTAAATGTCTTGTTAGACATTGTTATATCATTATCCAAATCATTTAAATCATTATTTACAGGAGGGAGTTATATTTCGGCCGGGGAGGTACCACCGCTGCCCTCATAATCCGCCGTAAAGCATTACTTATGTTTCTGTTGGAGAGATGCTGTTGCCAGCTACACTTTGAAGCCAAGCGACCATCTTAATCCTCAGGAGTAGCAACGTATCTACGTTCGAGCTCAGATACGATTTCGGCCGTGTTTGTGACTGTACGTGGATATCTGTGGGCTATGACTACTTAACATCAGGGGGTTTACATACCCATTTGCTACTCTTCTCACATAAAAAAATCTATGTATACACCTCTAAAGTTATATTTAGCAGGTGAAACCGCGAATTAAAGCTAGTTTTTTTGTAAAAACTAACTACTTACTATGTATTTTAACGCATATGTTAACCTTGAAGACAAATATTCTCGCTACTCATTACAATCATTCATTACTTTAGAGATATGTTGAGAATTCAAAAGTATGTATTAATTAATAAGCACATCGATGTAGGCATTCGGTTGATTACCAGCCAACCATTCACAGAGATATTTCCAAATTTTATGATGAATGTATCGTCAAGGAACATGACCACGGAAACAGAAGGCATAGTAAAACGAATTATTTTAAAACTTACTGTTATTGTACAAGATTAAAAAACTACATTTATATCAATGTTGAGATCCTTAACAATTTCTCGCCAATATTTTTTTCACAAAAAGTAAAGTTGTTTATAGGTTTCGACTGAATGTTTATTCTCATATTTACAATGATGAAAATCAAAACTAATTATAATAAAAACCTAACCTAAACAATCTAAAGGGAGTCCGTTCGACTAAAAGTAATTTTTATTAAAAAAAAGGGGAGAACTTAGTAATTTCTCAGAATAATTGCAAGAAGTTAATATTCTAATGAATGATTGTTAATTACTTTATCACAATAATGAATATCTTAAAACAATGATAATCTTACAACTAATTATAGCAAAAACCTCAACAATCTTAATTGTTAACTACTTATTTCACTTTCTGGTTCAATTTTTCATCGGTTCCTTTTTTAGTCGTTCCCTTCACTAACTTGTCATTCACAAATTTTTCTATTTGTATCTGGGTAGTCTATACAAATATAATTAATTACTTCCTTTACATTCTGGTTATATTTTTCATATCCTTTTTATAGCCCTTTCATTTACTTATATTGTTATAAATAACAGACTTTTATTATTCGTGTCTGGATAACCTATATTGTGCGATTTTAAACTAACATCATCGCGGAATTTGTACATTATGTTATATAACAGGTACTCACGATTAACGCTTTTAAATTGCCGATATTTCGAACCAATTGCATGGTTCTTGGTCACGGAAAAACAGTTTTGCCGTTACCACGGCCTATATTGTTATTAATTACTTCATTTACTCTCTGGTCACATTTTCATATTTACATTTACATATTACATAGTCGTTTCATTCACTGACTTTATTATCATTAACATCCTTACGTTGCGTTACGTTGTCTTGTGACGCCTATGGTCCACGATTGGTATGATTGATAAATCTACGTGACGTCCTAATTATCTTTATCGTCTTAGACCTTAGAAATAGCAATGAGTCTATTATCAACTTCAGATAACATTCCAAGTACAGTTCAACCACTTGTTGACATTAGCTATGCGACATTCGTTTTTTACTTCTTATTTTTTACTTTAAAAATCTCAATCAAAAATACTCAAAAACTATTCTAAGAGTTAGGTAATTCAAACAAAAGCTTCATCGATATTCGTTATTTACATTATTATACAAATGTCTTTATTTCCAAGTATATTGTATATTATAATAACTTATATTAAGGTGAGGTCATGATAAGTCAGAGGTCACGTCATGTTAGATCAAGATGGGTCAGATCAAGTTATATTTTTTGTATAAATTTGCGCTCTAATTTTTATTCATCGACTCTAAATGATAGCAATAAACGCACCCAAAGCGATAAATATGTATGATATTGGCAAATTATCGATATATTAATACAAAAAAAATATTTTTGTTCTTTAAAAGTGACACATTGCATCACAATTTGCAAATATTTGATACAGATTTTAAAAATGGATTTTTATTGATTTACTTTTATTTGATGTTCTCATAAATATCCTCATATTCTGTGATGCCTGACACAAACTGAAATTCTTCAATAGATTTAATAATTTCTTAACGATTTGCAAATATTTGATACAGATTTTAAAAATGGATCGTTTTTTTTATTTTTTTATTTTCTCTTAATGTTCTATATTGCCTGACACAAGCCGAAATTCTTCGAAAGATTTAATTTTTCTTTATTATTAAAAATAAACTTTTATATTACGTGAGCCTTTCATCTTCAACTCTGTCCTACTGTTAAATAATAGTGTTCGTTCTATTGTTAACAAGAAAGGTGTCATAGTGCGTAAAATGCATATTAAATTGTAATCACAAAAATACCATGCTGTTTAGCCGCGACCACGAGCCATGCAACTGGTTCGGAATATCGACATACCGGGTATGTAGGAAAATGCATAAATCCCGCAATAATATTAATTTTAAACCACACCATTCTGCGTTCAGTTGCATTGATAGGAACTCGATTTTTAGAATCTGTGGATTATATTTTATACATAAATGAGTATCCTGTGTTGATGGACCTAAAATAGAAAAAATCTGTAAGGTTAAACCACGGAAGAACTGCGACCACGTTCATTCATAGCTTAGAAAAATCCTTATGTTTCGGTGGAAAAGAGTAGTTACCGGCTCACTCAGGAGACAGCCGTCTTTTAAGTAGCAATAAGCTTTTAAGTCTGTAATTGACTTCAGATGGAATCTTTAATAAATTCGGTAGATACGTAAGTGACAAAGACCACGTAACGTCATAAAAACTGCAAATTTCTTTTTTTAAACATGCAGTCCATGCAGAAGATGCAAATAACCATATAGTCCACCTGATGTTAAGGGGTCATTGCAGCCCATAGACATCTAAATACAAACTCAAACAGCCCTGAATTCGTACTTAAGGACATACGCATGTAACGTCAACTAAAATTGTCGCCTCGATTCTAAATGTAGCCAGCTTTTCCTCTTCATAAGATTACAGGCCTAAAACATCCGGGTAGAGACACAAAAAGCGGTCTTTTCATTCAATAAAAACACAAAAGTTATTACTTCTCCATTTTCAATGTAATCCAGTTTGCGTCCATACTTCCTCATTACAGGTAGCGATTGGTATGAAATTGCCGTTTTATGCACGTTATGACTAATGCGACCAAACGACGGTTTCAATTGACACTTTCCTGACTTAGTACGATATAATATTTCTTTCAAAACTAATGAGCTCAATTTTTATAAAAATATGTCATGAACATTTGAAAACCAATAATTGTTGTTTATGTTTGTTTGGCGGGCAAAATTGTGATGTCCTGTTTTAAGTTCGAGCTTAATTGGTTCGGTTAGTTATGACGTATTTTATTACCAACATAAAAATGGCTATCATTCTGTGTAGACGAGTGAGGTTCCGTCTGCGAAAGTGGGTAAAATGTCAAGAACGGAAACGAAAACGTGTATAATTACATTTTGTTGAATTGGAGAAAAAATATATCAATATAAAACAACATTTGAGACGTTGACTTTACAAACTTTGGACTAACTGTAGTGTGTTCTTAAAAATATTCAATACAATAAAATGTCATACTTTTAAAATTATTACTTTATTGAGATAATCTTTCCGCTATTCTAAAACTTTTATTTTTAATTTTAGCATCTTAAAATCCCTAAAATTTTACTCATAGATGAACAAATAAGTACCTAATTAGTAGTATACTATTTTCCCATCGAAAAAATATTACGTTCAAAGAAAGAAGTAAAACTTGTGTTCCCAAATCTTAAAATAATAGATCACCCATATATCTGAACAATGCGTGGGAGTATAGGTCCAATACGTAGAGGCCCTTTTGAGACACATTAATATTATTATCAGTAAAACCTATACGTAAGTAATTATTACCTGAATTTAATTTGAATGTTACTGTATCTCCCGTCGTCCTAGTATCAATCCAGCGTCCCCTTAAGATCGCTACGTCGACACGACCACAGACGCAAACAGCTAGTCAATGTACTAGTCTGGTACTTTTCCAATAAACTGCAAATTGCACGACTAACAAACTGGGTTCTGAGTGAACGGAGCGGTTGTCCTTGTTGCCACGCCTTGTAAGGGTAGCGGTTACCACGCGGAAATGTACCACAGGAAAAAACTGGTCCATTTACCCATACATAATTAGAACAGCCGCGAATTCACCACGATCCGGATTCTTGAAGCATTGAACATGCTTCGCACTCCGGCGCATAACTTAATACTAATGAGATTCTCCGCGTGATTTTGTTTGGTATACGAAATATTTTGAATTTTTTGATCCAGTGAATAATCAATTGAAATGCATATTCCAGCAATTTAACCTTTATAGTAATGTCACTGAAATAATGTTATTGTAATACTGTAATAGTCTCTCCCTAATATTTAGAGACAATCATAGCAGGTTGTCTCTCAATATTAAGGTCATCCTCATTTAAAAAAAAATAGTAGATTGTCGCTTAGCTTAGCTTAGTTATCTAGTGCTAATCTATATATATACAAGAGTGAGGTAATAGACAGACCCAGACCAACGAACAGCCATAACTGCAAAACCTGTAATCCTGAAAATTTTTATATAGTTTTAGTACATTTTACATAGCGTTAGTAAGCACCACGAAAAGAATTAGGGTAATTTCCATCCCACAGGGGGTAAATAAGGGTTATATGAAATTTCTATGGTAGATTATATGAAATTTCTCAATATCAACTTCGGAGACTTCAGTCTATAAAATCACAGAAACCTACATACTTCATATAAAATACAGTTTTATTATGTATTGAAATAAAATAGATTTTATTTCAATACATAATAAAACTGTAGTCGTAGTAGTGAGCCGTATGTTCCATGTAATATTTTTAACAAAAATCGTTTTCTAATAGGCATTATTATTGATGTAGAGACAAACAACTTAACAATTTATAAAATGTTTACCGGTTTCCACGTCATGCAAAAATAATGGACTGATTTGAATTAAATTTAATTGATATCGTAGCTTTTTTCTGAGACAACATTCGCGATACATGCAACATAAAAAACATATGTTATATGCTTGCGCAGATATATATTTAAGTTCTTTTAAATTAACCGTAACCTAGCTTAAAGTAGAAAAATATTAAAGGTGTCAATGTTATAAATCGACACGTGGTGGAACTATAGTTCAATAGTCCCACCGCCATCGTCATAATCCGCCGAGAAGCACTTCTTGTATTGGTAAGAGAAGTGTGGCTGCCGGCTACATATAAAAGCGTTTGTTCATTCATTCAGTTCTGTTTGAGGCCGCTCCTACTTAACTTAACTTCAAGTGACCTAAAATGTTTACTACTCATGTCGTAAAAAAATAAGCCGGTAATTAACATTGTTACATATTAAAACATTTATAAATTAATAAATACTACTACAGGTAGGAGAGCTACTACTACTACTACTAATCCGCCGGAAAGCATTACTTGTGTTTCGGTTGGAGAGGTACGGTTGCCGACTACACTTCGATGCGAGGCGACTATCCTAGTCCTTAGGAGTAGCAACGTGTCTAAGTTCAAGCTCGGACACGATTTCAGTCGTTTTTGAGGTTCGAAGAGGATGTCTATGGGCTGCGACTACTTAACATCAGGTGGTTCACATGTTCATTTGCAACTCTTCTCATATAAAAAAAATCAAACGTTTTTGTAACTAATAAATAATTGGCTATTTAATGTTTTCAAGTTTAATTTTAGACATCAAAATAACTTGTAATTATGTGATTCAGACTTCAAGAATAACTATTACAGAGTCAATAAATGAAATAATACGAGGTAGTACATTTACAAGCCAACCATTAAACATTTATAGACAATTACTGTCACAGTAAATGTCTCTTAATGGTTTACTAACTAAAGTTAGATAAAGCGAGAACAATTATATTTATCATCAACTCATTAAATTCCCTGTTGGGCATCTCATCTCAGCATCGAAAAGCTATAGAGCCGCGCTGATGAAATGAGGATTGATAGACTTTATAGACCTTTGAATTTTTGTAGTGAACTTTGACGTATGACGCTTGTAAGTGTACATTATATGACGAGAGTAGTAAACGAGCATGCAGACCACCAGATATTAAGTATTCGGAAAAGATACTTTTTACTCAAAAAGCATTTAGAGCTCTTGCAATATAAAAGAGCACGGCTTAGATCGTGAATCAACTGTAATATAACCTTTGACAACAGTGACCTATACGATAATCTAAGAACATAATTTTATAATACTTTAGCCGCTTAGTGTTCAACGCTTAAATCTAGCTGACTAAAAAGCATAAAATAAAAACTGGCATTTATATTAAACTACAGTTCACGATTTAACTTCAATCCTTGACATATTTAAAAGATGTAACTTAGGATTGCACGGTCTCTAAACTGTTTCTTGAATATTCTTTAATATAGGATTTTTAAATATCATAGCAGAATTTATACATCTATACATATAATAAAACTGTAACTGATTGCTGTCTGTACATGGCTAATATATTTAAAAATCATTTTAGGGTACGTTTGTACACGCAAGAGAATCCAAAACAATGTTTTTTCATTTTGTCTCTTTGTCTGTATATCTGTATGTTTGTGCACGCTAATCTCAGAAACGGCTTGTCAGATTTGAGTGCGGCTTTCCTTAACATTTTACTGTTTTTTTTAATGAAATCGGTTAATAAATAAAGGAGTTTTGTCAATTTAATTCAATCATCATCGTCTTAGTCGTGGGCACAGCTAGTTTTAATATATAACTCGTACTCACGATTAACTGCCGTTAAAAGCGTTAGTCGTGAGTACCCGTTATATGATAAAATGTCTCCTTTAATAGCTGTGCCCTGCAGTTTCATTGAGCCTTAAAACTGATGCATCGCGCCACACTGTGCATCCTATGTTCATCAATAAATGATTCACATTTTTTAAGTTTTGTTTTCAAATTTGACTATCTATTTCGGAATAAATACATTCAAACAAACAACAATCGATTTGGTTTATAGTTAAGAATAAATTCTGAAAAAAATAACGTGAAGGCGATTCGCCTGCGGCGGCATCGCCTCCATATCTATTACTTCCTTATAACAGCAGTGTACCACTGTTGTAATCTGGTCTAAAGTCTGGTTTGGTAAGAAAGATTATCTTTTATGACTTTCTATATTCAAGAGTAACAAGAATTTTTTATATGTATTAATCTAGGAAATTGCTAAATAGACTAATGAAAAATGTTTTCCGTCGCCTCTGAACATTATCAAAACTCTTTGAAGAAGAGCTTTGCATCTGTTCTAAAGAGCACCGTGTCATAGCAATCATGAAACCGCTCACGGGAAAGGACGTTCCATATTTGCATTTTCCTATAAATATTATATCAGATTATTTTTAGAATTAATTGTTGCTTCACACCCACACAGAAATCAGCAAAAAGATAAGGACTATTATCGTCAGAATTCTTATTCACAAGATTTAATTCACTTCTTAAAGTGTTCTACGTACTTCAAGTGCTCCGAGTTTCAAAGACTGTTCTGGTGAAAGGTTGTCGCGACCTGTCAGAACCTTCGGCTCGAAGGTCAGGGCAGCAGCACCGTTCCGTTAAAGTAACCACAAGTTCCGCGTTCGTATATAGACACTCAATTGATTTGACATGCGCGTCATTTGATATAATTTAGAATCAAGTTTTTATGACATTACAATGACGAACAAACGGAACTTTAAAGACAAATGGCTTCAGTGTTTTATGAAGTAATTCTTTTTTTTTTTCGAAATATTCTATGCAATGCAAACCATAGAATAATATGCTAATTGTACTATATTTCAGATCTCCGTATATATGCGGTTGAAAAAATTTATAGTACGCAAAAATACTATATTTTCGACACCGAAACCTAGCAAACAAATTCGTCATATTCAAATTTTGTCAACATGTCAACATCAATTTTGTCAACATCAACTTTGAGATCATCTCTTTCTGCGGTATCTATCTTAATTCGTTCCGATTTTTTCCATAAAATGATATATTTATTTAACTGTGCTACATTTATAGGTTGTTTTAAAAAATACTATATTACGGGGTACAAATATAAATAACCCTAAACAGCAACCAATCCTCAGAAGTAACAACGTAAAGTATTTTATAAGACGTTATCTATAAATATCTGTGGGCAGCATATACTGTAGACCGCTTATCATGAGGTGAAAATAATAATGAAAAACAAAAAAATCTTTCATAAAATCTATTCTTTATCTTCTATACAAATAATAAAATTGTAACTGATAGCTGTCTACAAATTTAAAATATATGAGAAAAACCTTTATTATATTTATTAGAATTGTTATCTCTTTTTCTGTTCGAGTATTGTCGACCTAACCTATTTTAGTGCTATTTTTACTAACTACTATAGTCTGTAATCGAGAACAACCTACTCTTTTCATTCTGAGAAGAAACGCACAGTACTGGCAAAACAGACTAGTGACCAATATAACATACATAATTTTAAAACAGCTATTACTAACTACACTTAAAAAATATCGCAATAAATAATATACTTTTAGCAATCAAATGTTTCTATACATACAGAACATATCATATGCCAAAAATACATGTCCAACGCGCCCACGCAAGACGTCCATTACTCTTGCATCAACGGACATAGCACCAATTACCTGAAACGAAAAAAATAGCAGCATTAATATTTTAGTAACGTGATACATGGTGTTGACATTTCACTAAGTAGGCCGTATTCTCACATTCTGATCGCGCGCCCTTGCGACACACGGCCTCTGTGACGTCACAACACGACTGTCACACTATACTCACACCTCACGCTAAGACATAGGATCTAAATTAGTCACACTACACGCACGGTGCACGACACACGACGTTTTTCTGCTCGCAGTAGTTACATATGTTTGACTAACTTATGCCTGCGAATTTATTCACGTGGTAGACGTTAGACAACGTAAGGAACCACATTAAAAAAATAGACACTAATCAGTACTATAGATCTACATACAATACCTTAAGACTAGTTATAATATAAACCTAACCTAGCCTATAATAATAAATACATTTATAAAGCATTAAAATATGTACGTTTTGTGTAAACTTTTAACCTTAATTTTAACTCCTGAAAGACGATTTTCCAAAAATAGTCAATCAGTAATAATCAATAATCATTGATCAATTAATCAGTAAGTCATTTTACTATTTATTGTATAGATATACCTATGTATGTCTGTGTGAGTGTGTGTGTGTGTTAATCGCCACATTAATAAAACACGGCAATTAAAAAGAAAAAACAACAATAGTAACATATAAAAGAAAATTAACACAAAAACAAACACGATAATTAAATAGCTGTGGCGGAGTATATTGCCGCGATAAGACACATTTACGCGTGAAACAAGCCCAACCATTAAAAAAA
This sequence comes from Phocides pigmalion okeechobee, assembly GCA_018251015.1. NCBI lineage: Eukaryota > Metazoa > Arthropoda > Insecta > Lepidoptera > Hesperiidae > Phocides > Phocides pigmalion. Next base: position 4,600 of record DWON01001075.1, on the reverse strand, counting down.
TCAACAAAGGTCCAGATTCATTAAATAGTCAAGACTACAAAGGTCCATTAAATACTCAGGACTTTCGCCCTTGCTAATACTGTTACAATCATACGAAATGGCCACGATGTGACGCTGGACCCAACTCACGACTCGGCCTTTAATTGACATGGACCTTCGATTAGCGTTCTAGTTACATCAAGATATGTGATGGTCAAGTAATTGTGTAATTGCAGTTAATGGACGATAGCATTCTTCTTCTGTATATTAAGTATCCGAACCCACTAAGACCCACGAGTCTCCTTTCAGAATAAAAAGAATTAGGTTATCTATAAAATTAGACTAAACTGGACTATGAAAATGGAGCTCAAATATACCTTTGTTTATAGTAATAACAAATGAAAGTAATAGAGAAGTAGCGGAAACAAATGAAAGTAAGCATAAGTATTGATTGAAAGTGACAAAGGGACTGGTTCATCTTGTGCAGAGAATTGCAATTTCTATTCAACGCGGGAAGCGGCTAACGTTCTAATCTCTTTGTGTTTGTCTACAATATAGAGTGAAAATAGAGCTGCTTATTTACTGGAACGAATTTTAATATCAATTTCTCAACCGACAAAGCTACGGTCGAAAATTTATATTTAATATTGACTAATACTTGTTAACAATGTACTTATAATAGAAACACCGACTAATAGCAACGTAATTGCGTATGACATTACAGAACTTACAGCAAAGTAGCCCGTTGAGCAGTTTGCATAACTTGTAAAAGCTCGACTTAGTTAACCGGTCGGAGTGACCTTGTGTCGTACCAATATGTCATCCGCATTGGTACGAGACATAATGACAGTGCTGTTATCGATAAAGTGATATAACAAGGTTGCAGTATCCGTTTGAACTTCCGATCAAATGACGGATTACGAAATCATTAATATACATTTAAATGTACTTTTTATTGATTTTTCAAGCAAATGTAGTTGTTAAGGAAATAATATTCGAATTAGATCCCAATTAAAGATTTATGTTTATTTTTTTTTTACGATTTAAATTTTATCTACAGTAATTATAAATGGAATAACTTCATGTTATAAGTGGTCGTCATCTACGCGTTACTGTCAATGCGAATTGGTAGATTTCATAAATCTATGTAATCTTTACGAGGAACACACAGATATTTCCTTACTATATTTTGCTCCACCGTTAAGGCAACTTAATTATATCTTATTATTTAACGAGTACTCATGATTAATAATTTTTGTCTTGTCGGTATATGTGATTATATGTTCTTAAACGAATATTATCGCTTAATTTATAAAATGTACTATATAAAGGTACCTACTAAAAATTAATATCAGCAATTAAAAAACGTTAATCGTGGATAGCTGTTATATAGTAAAATGTAAGATCCAAAATGTAAAAAGGAGGCGACCATCTTAGTTCTCGAGAGTAGGAACGCATCCGCGTCCATCCTTAAATAGAACTTCTGTTCTATTTGAGATTGGACGTGGTTGTCCATGGGCTGGACTGAACACTTAACATCATATGGCCTGCATGCCCGTTTCTTACTCTTTCACAATAAAAAAAAAATGATAATCAATTCACCACTTAAATTTTACTATAATTAATTTGTAATACATACACACATAATCCAAAAATTCTGTGACGTGTTTTAAGAATTCATATCTTGAAGTCGTTCTTCTCTGTGAGAGACTAGAATCTTAGTCACTAGCAAATCACTGAATATTTTTATTAGTCTTAATTTATATAAACTCTTTTTTACATTCGTTTTTGATCTCATCATTTATTCTATTAGTATCATTCTTGAAGAGGCGTAGCTAATGTCACGGCATGTGGAGTTAATACTATTATTTTTTGTTGCCTAAACTCTTCCGCATATTTATTCATCTCTATTCAATACCTTGGTGTTATAGATCTAATATGATTGGCATAAATATTTTTCTTGTATTTTTCATTAAACTTATATTATATTATATAAATAATTGTTCAATAGAAATATATACAGGCTAGTAACTATTTAAAAAAACATGGACAATGTCCAGATAACAAATTGCGATTCTAACTCTAAAGCATAGGCTGAAAAATTCATTCTTATATCAAATTTTAGTCGTATAATGAAAATTAGACCAAAATTCCCTGTAACTGTACTTCAACCAAAATTATTTAAATAAATAAAAAACTAAATAAAACAAGTAAAAATCTAATTTAACATGAAAATTAACGTAAAATTTTATATAAAATTTTAAGCTTTATCTCAAAAATTGACTTCAATAATTCTTCGCTATAATTTTCAATCATAAACGGACACGGAACGGAAACCGTTCAATCTTAAAAATGTTTAGGCCATATTCAAAATTTGGTAGATTTGTCGTAGTCCACACACTCATACATACACACCCACATGTACACACGCACACATAGAAAATATTGAAAATATTACGCAAGCATTTAGGTTTTTTACGATGTTTAAAATAAATTACAGCTCTTTGTAACAGACAAATAATTCAATGTAACCGTCATAATATAGATAAAAAATGGAATTATTGAACTCTTGACACCATCTGTTTCAATTCTTTCATCATAAAAAATATAAGTCTTTGTCCTCGGCATGATTTGCTTTAAAAATTAAACGCGTGGGAATACAAAAACTCAAATGAGACCATCAAACCGTTTACAGAATATGAATATCATATTAAATTTATAATGAAGATCATTGGTATAATTTATTAAGATTAGAATTGTATCATTTATAGGCGTTGAACAAATACTACAGACCCTCAATTAGTGCTAATAAGATTTTAAGACTATTTATCAAGTATTAACTTATCTTTTATCTCCTGATGCTTCATTCACATTCATACATTTGAAAATTAACAAAACAAGTATGCAGTACATCTGATCTGCAGTCCAATTAAATGGTCTCTGCAGCCAATTGACTTTCACGTCTACACTCAAAAGTATATGAGCTCGTAAGTAGATGCGTTGCTACCCTGACGACTGTGATGGCTCGGTTTTAAGTGTAACCGGCAACCACACTTCTCTAATTGAAAAACTAGAGCTTCATGGCGGATTATGACGGGTGCGTTGGTACCATCCTGATCGAATTATAATTCTATAAACTTGCAAAGATATTTAATATATGAATATATGCGATATATTCACTATTGAGCGCGGGAAGGCGGCTAGCGTTCTTAGCACCATGCCGCATGGGCACGGACTCCTTAGATTGTTTCAGTTAGACTTCAACTATAATTAGTTTTAAGATTTACCTTGTAAAGTAACATGCAATGTTACATTAATATTAATATGCTAAATTTTACACGTGAGACGTTATAAATATTATATTTTTAGATTTGCAATAACTAAACGTTTATATTTAAAACGACCTCAACATTTGCATCTGTCAGTGTAACAACCGTATAACACACTAATAACTGTTTGTCAAAACGTCGTAAGTTGTATTACGTCTCTTTACCTACTGTGGGAACTTTTTATGCGCCTGATGTTGCAACCGCGGGCACGCGCAACTCGCCTGTCGCTCGAGACTCTTAATTAGACTTCTAATGTCGCTGTTGGTATTTTCTACGTTTAAATTGTAATTTGCTATCCATATTGCATACTGATTTGCTTTTGGATAAACAGGAAGTGTGGAAATACACAAATGGCATGAGACAAATCCTGTATTAAAGAACATATTTTATCTTTCAAGAAAAATCTTTAGTTTCAAATGAAACGCTCTTTTTCTCAACGCTCGCAACATACGCCCAAAAATCATTCTGTTTTCATTTCTTTACATGTTAATTCTTGTATACTGGACACTATATTAAATCTACGTATATAAAAGAGGAGGGACATTGACAGATCCAGAGATCAAAGTACAGCCAAAACCTAATCTTAAAATTATGCGTTATAAGTTATTTATTTACCGGACGGGAGTACTTAAAAAATATATTTCGGAAATTTTACTCCGTAAAATAGGATGCGGGTCAAAGCTAGTTTTATCATTAATTCTTTACAGTAGAAGTCAAAAAATATAATCACACAGTCCATCCAACAACTATTATTTTTCACACTTGGATATCTTTAATATATCTTCACATAGACTCTAGAAATATGAAAACCAAAATAAAAAGTGACACAAGCGTTACTTAACAACCGTAGTTTTTCCCATATACATATCACATAGCGGAACCAGATATGCAATACCGTGTCATTAACATTCTACCACGGAAGAGTGGTATCGAGACAGTGAAAACACATTCCTCGTGAGAGGACGCGGAAACACGAGAGTAACGCATGATTGATATGATTTATGAGAGTAATAGTATAAATTCTCTATTCAATGATGAGCTACGGATTTTTTTAATTAGAAGAGTAGCAAACGAGCATACAAACCGCTTCTGTTTCAGTTAGAGAAATGCGATTGTCGGCTACACTTTGAAAAGAGGCAACCATCTTAGTCCTCAGGAGTAGCAACGTATCTACGTTCGAGCTCAGATAGGATTTTGGTCGTGCTTGTGATTGTGCGTGGATGTCTACGGGCTGCGACTACTTAACATCAGGTGGTTTGCATGCTCGTTTGCTACTCTTCTCACATAAAAAA